>JAVQJF010086580.1:0-79649 GCA_036023855.1 Gadopsis marmoratus
CCCCCCCCCCCCCCCCCACACACACACCTATATTACCTAAAGCTTGAATAGGAAATTAAAGGCAGTTCGGGGAAACATTGCTATAAGCTAATTTAACCTCCCGAAACACCTGCAGAAAAGTTACTTCTTCATGTGCCCATTATGAGACCCGTTGTTGCACAGTATCCAGCAGACTCGGCGAAGACACTGCGGTGGTGTAGGTGGGGTGTAATTCAGTATGTACACTTTGAGTCGAATAATGTAAGGGGCCCTTTTTAATGCGGTTCATGGGGGAAACAAGGGGAGGCAAACACCAAAGAGCTGCCACTTACTGTCTCTCTCTCTCTCTCTCTCTCTCTCTCTCTCTCTCTCTCTCTCTGCAGTCGTGTTGACGTTTGTGAACTGCTACAGTGTGAAGGCGGCCACCAGAGTGCAGGACTTCTTTGCCGCGGCCAAGCTCCTGGCGCTTGGACTCATCATCATCATCGGCTTCATCAAGATTGGCCAAGGTACTTCGCGCAGTCACGAGGTCCCTGTTAGTGCGCCCCCCCCCCCTCCATCCCGGCAAGTAACACACCTCCCAACAGTTACAAAGTGTATCACCTACAGGATTCACGCATCAGCACTCCAGTAAGATGAATGAAGAACATCTTGAATTGATGAATTACAACCACAGACAAAATTAAATAAGCTGCTCACCAGCAGAATCATATTGTGATGATATAAATTTAACATGACATCATTCTACAGGTCTTAGAACTTAAATATCAGCATAGCCCGTCTCGTGTCGTGGTACTTTGTTGAATGCACAATACTTACATTCACACAGTCCATTGCAATTTGAATCATAATCCCTTCAGTGGTAAAGTGACAAATGTGTTCTGGGAGTCAAAGAATCACCCTGGACAGCTGTTGGGTTTGACGTCAGATTTTGGAAATTCTTCGTCTTGAAATGTTCAGCTCAGAATGTAACAAGGTGAAATAAGGTGAGTTCTGCTAAGGGTGTATGCAAGTGCACATCCTTAAGGGTTCATTAATGCTGCTTTCAAATTGTTTGTTTATGCCAGTTGCCAGTAAAATAACCACAGTAGGACAGGATGCCATCTGTGACGGTTAAAAGTCTGTGTCATGCAACCTGAAGCAGGGGGTGGTTTGTGTAATTAGTGGTTCTTCTAATTCTATTCCTCTCTATAAAGTCTTCCCTGCTGATGTGTGCGCATTTCCTCCTGTGACACATTAAAAAAACAATAAAGGCATCTATTTCTCACTTACAGCAAAATGTACATTATGCATTATATTATCTTACTCTTAAAAAGCTGCACCAACCCTGTACTATGGTTTGCCTTCCCGATGGAGGCAAATAGGAAACCGCGGTACCGTAGATTTTTATTTAGATTCGTTTTTCATTAGTGCTTCTGTGCTCTGGTGGAAGGCGAAAATACAGAGGGGGAAACCCAACCTTGAAAAGGGAAGTCAAAAAGCATGTGTGTTGACTGTGAATGAGTCCGCGTGAGACAAAGACCCGAGTCTTGCAGATTGAATATAATCACATCACAAAGGTTAGTAGCCGGACGCTGACAGCAGGGGAGGTTTTTGTGAGACTCGGTTGCAAAATGATTTGTTGTTTAGAGAGCGATCGCCTTTGAGGGAAAGAAGTGAAATGGCAAAGAGAAGTGGAGCTCGCGCAGACGGAGGCGGGATTGTGGCGAGCAACCTGTGTCTGGAACGCTGGGCTCCCCTTTGACCTTTGACCTTTGACCTCACACCTGGCATTAAAAATGGTGAAAGAATCCAACAAGGGTTAAAGTGCTAAATACAATTTAGAAGTCTTTATTTTTCAGCATGTCACAATTTTGTGATTTATTTGTGTGTGATTTATACAGCTTTGTCTGTTTTACTGAAAGCAACTGGACTTCATGTCCCTTAAACAAGAAATGGGCACAGTGGTGGCAACTGCTCAGAACTTTAATTAACTACTGCGTTCGTTTAGATGTGGGTCAGCTTCCTGTGTTCTGTCATTTACTTCCTGACGACTTTTAAATATCTTATTTCTGCTGCTATAGGGGAGAGAGGGGTTTGCATTATACAGACAGAGAGAGAGAGAGAGAGCGAGTTTAAGAAGGGGAGAGATACAGTATGTGGTTTTTGGAAACGCTGGCGAGAGATCAGTAGCAGCGACACTTTTAGCCTGCTGCAACACGAGTATGGAGCATTGTACGCTGTCAAATAAGATCACATTTGCCTGGATTGACACACACACACACACACACACACATAGATTGAGCTTTTAGATAGAGGCAGGCTGATGCAGTAGTTTCTGTAGAACTGAGTGTGTCAGGACATTACAGCAAAGGGTTGTTTCTTTAGAGAGACAAAGTGATGTTGGACAGAAAGGCCTGTTAAAGCCAGGGGGTGATCCATATATTCTGTAATTCAGCAGTGTAAAACGTGCTGTTGGTGGGGGCTACCGTTAGGATTTGGAATCAAATGGAGAGCGGGACATTGCGTGTTGACTTTTGCCAAAATACTGATCTTTAAATTCATAATCTTTATATAGCCTCCAAACATTAACCTGAACACTTGTCAAGTAGCTAATCCAGACAAAAAAAATAAGATTTGGTTATTTCAAATGTTTAAACTGACCTCATAGCTAATGTCAGAGGTCTCAACAGAGCACTGCAGCCAACTGGTGGAGCAAAACAATGGAATTGAGTAGTAAAATAAAGATTAGTATTGATTAGGTTTCTTTAGATTTGTGTTTGATCCACTTACAGTCGGCCTCACAGGCAAATATACATCATACTATGACCTTTGTAGCCTTATTTCTAGGCAAGTTTATCAGATTAAGAAATTAGGTCCGGAGCTTTGGCCACTTTATAATTTGTTGCTTTTCATGAAATTGAACCCTTTATTTTTATAAATTGTTGCCTTACATTTGCTCCACTGCCTGTCCCGAATTTGCACGAGGACCGCACATGTTACATTGTGGCTTCCCGCACGTCTAAAATCCAAGCTCTCAGATGTTGAATTGATAGTAAAATGTCCTTTTGTGGGTCCTCCATAAATTCCAGTGGCTAAAGTTCTCGAGTAAATAACACGCTTGAGCTCTAACGGCTCCTCCTTCAGTTCCTTTACTAGGAGCAGGAACTGTACCCGCCTTTCATTCTGTAAGTAATCTTAATCCACATAAAGTGCCTGCCCTAATACCTGTTTAGGTGTGTAGCTGGAGCATGAACTCATTTGTCAGCTTGGTCCCTGACAAAGTGCTATTTCTAAAGAGAGATTTTAACATCATATGTAGTCTGCAGGCACTCTTAAATCTTTCACATCAATCTTTCTCATCATAGCATCTGTAATAACTGTTTATGTAAAATGCCTCAGATTATCTGGCTTTAGACAAAGACTGTGTGCGTGGCAGTGGTGATTACATCAACAAACTCGCCTGACAGGCTGTCTGCACTGCAACCTCACCGGCTGCTGTATGGCAGTTAGAGTGGAAGTTACTTAGTGATTTAAAGGTCTGTTTTAGAGATAACATTACAGTATAACCAGTTAACAGCTAACCGGTTTGATCAAGAAAATGAGAAAGAGAAAGAAGGTCAGTGGGTCACATTACGGGAATGTTTTAACAAAATAATAGTTTGTGGCAAAGTTTTTAGCAAGACAACAAGTTGCACGGATGCACTCGGATGAAGTTCTGGACATTAATAGAAAGAGCTGACGCTTAATACCAGTATCATAGAAGGAATGTATAATGTCTTTATTGTCATTGTAAGCAACTGTTACAACGAAATTTTCTATGCAGCTCCGTCAGTGGTATGAAAACATGTTTAAAACATTAAAAGACAATAAAAACGCAAATAACCATGAAAATGGCACATATGGCTCATATATATATATATATATATATATATATATATATATAAAATGAATAGAACAAAATCCTTGTATGAGTTCATGTAAAAGTGAGCATGCGACTGTAAGTGCTCAGCCTTTCATTTAGTGTGATCATGTAGGGACACAGTAGTTTCTGTCTGGCCGGCATGGTGATGTGAGATTGGTAAAGATAAACCAGATTGCACTGGTCTCTAATCTGAGACCAGTGTAATCTGGTTAGCTGCAGTAAACCCCTGCTTTCTCAATCTGTTTGGAAGTGAAAGATTGATCTCTTGTTGGCCGAACGGCCACGTTAACTTGCCTCTGATTTACTTCAGTTTCACCGCGTCACAGTCCGTCTGTGATGCATGGTGATCTTATTCTTAGTCAGACGCTAACGTGGTTTATTTAGTAAAACGCACGTATACACAGTTACACTTACAGACTGGCATTTTCCTGACCTGATGTAAAAGTCCTGGTTGGCATTTAAAAGTGTTCATGCAGCGGGAGGATACGTGAAGCCTTAAGAGTAGAGCTAATCCATGTAATGCCTTTGCCTTTACGCTCCTCCACTATCTCTTTTAAATTGCAAATAAAGTCAGCAACTGCCAAGTATGCACCCAAATAGCCTTACATTTGCTGTTAGACTGAGCTTAATCCACTGAGCTCGTCCAACAAGTTTCTAATACCTGTTGGTGATGAGAAGAAATTTGAGTCGTGCTTTGTAATTTTAGCCCCTTGCCTTCTGTTTTTTTTTTTTTACAGCAAGTAGAGAATTAGGGCAATAGGTAATCCTTTTAAACAGGTTTGTTAGCTTGGCACAACCAATCGCTGTCCACGCCGTGTTAGAAATAACTTTCTCATCCTTAAAACTGCACATGTGATCCAGGTACTTTGCCTGATGAATTTGACTCTCAAATGCTGAACTTTTAAAATGTGTATGACTGAGGCAGTGACCACTGTTTGCAAAGATGACAGAAGTAAAAAATAAAATAAAAGGGCGATTGTTTAAAAGAACAGTTAAAAGATTTAGCAAATTTTGCTTGTTATCTTTTTCGGAGAGTTGGACGGGCCACGAGCTGATTAGCCTAGCTTAGCATAAAGACTGGAAGCGATGGCGGGATGGTTCCAAAATACACCTGCCAGCACCTCTAAACCTTACTTATCAGCAAAATATATCTTGTTAAATTTGTACACAAATAGAAATGTAAAAATGACACAAGAACGGTATTGACATTCTCTCGGAAAGAACGTGAATGAGCGTGTTTCCAAAAGCTGTATGCTTTGTGGAATAGGAAGGTATCGCACCAAACCAACGAGGTCTGAGCAAATACAGAAAACTCTTATTTAGTCCACCAGTTAGTTGTTCTGCATGGCGCATGCATATTTTATTCTGTGCGTGTGTCTCACTTTCACTGCCTGGCGCTGGTATCATGTGACAGGCTGATCGCAGCTCTTGAGTGTTTCCTGTTCAGCGGGGTGGAAAGTAACAGAGGAAGGAATACTAAAGCTGTAAATTGCAGGGTGTCAGAGCAAAGCAGACACAAAGAGGATGGAAGGAGGACATGTTCGTGTTTGTCCACCACAAATTCTTCTCCAAATCATTCAATCATAAATTATCTTAAGTCTTTTTTTTCTAACAAAATGCCAAAGATTCATTGGTTCCAGCTTCACAGTTGTGAGATTTTTCTGTCCTTTATATAAATGTAATTAGAACATATTTTGTGGTTTTGGACTGTTGGTCAGACAAAACAAGACATTTGAAGATGTCGCCTTGTGATGTCTTTCACTATTTACTTACGTTCTATCTATTGACCAATTGATCAATCAGTTAAACAGGAAAATAATCTGCAGATAACTGATTATTAAAATAACTGTTAGTGCAGCACTAGAGCTCAGTGTGTTGTGTAAAAGCACGATTGATACGCATATTTAAGAATGAAAAGATTTGATAACAATATATTGGCCAATGTTAGCTGACACCCAACAGCTTGCACCTATCTGGCCTTTGAAGAGTCTTTTTCTTGTACGCGAGGGTTTTTTAGCATCGTGGAAGGCTCCTCATTTCAATGACTTCAACCCAACTGATGCAAAGTATTTGGCGCTTTTATTTTAAGATGATTTATCCGACAGTGACAGCAGAAGAGAGTGACAGAATACCCGGGACTCTGCAGCGCCCCAGTACTTAGGTCATTTGTAAAGTTGAAACAACCGCACGGAACCACAGCCATAGACTGAACCTGAGCTTGGAAATGGCACAGGCCCCCAGCACAGCTCCCTGTGCAACACTGACCAGGTGGGAACGACGGGGGTCTTCTGTCGGTTTGTTCGGAGGGCAGCACAGTAATGGGCCGTTCCCATTCTGCACAGTGGCTTAGAGCTAACCCTCCCAGTACCAACACTGTCCCAGGCTGTTGGTTTAGCAACCGCCCCTGTGTCTGAGAATGTGCGTGTTGTGGGGAGCGAGCCCATTAGGAATGTGATACAGATCCAACGGCCGACGAATGAAAAGTATGTTCCTGTTTCCCTGCCCTTGAGCAACTGTTCTCTGTCTGTCTGTCCCTCCTTGTAGCCCCTTCCGTTTGTCTTTTGTCTGATCCGTCCATGCCTCAGGTCGTTCCACAGTCTGGGTCACTTATTGACCATCTCAGCCTCAACTCCATTACATTCTGCAGTCCTTCACTGATCCGCATACTGAGACAGATTTAAGCCCCCCCCCCCACAAAGGCTTTTTGGCGGGTGTTACTGATCAAATACAGATCCTTGTTTCATTTAGCGTTCCACATTTCAGGCTTTCCAGACTGGCTGGTAAACTTGCCCGCAGAGCTACAGTGCAGACAGGAGGAGCTTTGATTTTGTCTTGACCCAATTCTTTCTCCCCGTTCTTATCCAGGTAGCACGGACGGTCTTCTTCCAGAAAATTCCTTCAAGGGGTCCAAATATGAGTTTGGCAGCATAGGCCTGGCGCTCTACAGCGGCCTGTTTGCCTACGGCGGCTGGTGAGTCCACGTCCACCTCACCTGCGTGATCAGGTTGCAAGCCACTGTGCTGCCTGGCCATCATCCAGTCTCTAGTTTAGGATCTGATGCCTTCAAATGTTGGTGCGGCCAAGTTCCCACTTTCTACAATTTGTTTGTGACCCCTTATGGTGGAAGGATGGGCTACACAGTTTTGTTGATCAATAACACAATATCATCAAGATAAGGCTCCACTGAACGGCCATTAACCCTGATTGAATGATCACCCAGCCTGCTTCCTAGTATTGTTTCCCTCCTTAGTGTTTAATGAAACTAGATTGTGAATAAAGTCAGTCAGTCTTGTCTTTTCACTTTACAAAATAGCTTTCTTTGTCTTTTTGTTTTTGAGTAAAAGTTGCTCTGAGAAACTTCAATGTATCTGTGATCCTCCTTCCATTAATGAATTCATACAGTTTCATTTGTACAATACATATTATATCAGTTTTGCCACATGACTTGCATAACATGATTGTTGCCTCTGCGGATTACAGGAACTACTTGAATTTTGTTACTGAGGAGATGATTGAGCCTTACAAGTGAGTATCACTAAGTGGCTTCTTTGCTTTTCGTGATAAAATACAGACGTGTTTGCGGAAGAGCGATTTGCAGTCTGTCGTTATGGTCAGAGTTGCAACTGAGAATGTTTATGTGCCTTCCTCAGAAACCTCCCTCGCGCCATCATCATCTCTCTGCCAATAGTGACAGTAGTGTACGTTCTGACCAACCTGGCATACTTCACCACCCTGTCCCCTGAGCAGATGCTCGCCTCAGAGGCCGTAGCAGTGGTGAGTGCTTTGAGCTACCTTCTGTGAATGAATGTGCCAAATACAGGAAATCCATTGTTACTGCATTTACTAACCATGGAGGTTCCACTATGTTTGCGTGTCATGCAGGATTTTGGTAATAGCCACCTGGGCCCGATGGCATGGATCATCCCTGTGTTTGTAGGCCTGTCCTGCTTTGGGTCAGTCAACGGCTCTCTGTTCACATCATCCAGGTAACGCATACACACCAAATAAAAAAGTACCCAGAAACATTAAAGTGTGTGTTGGGGAAACACCAGCATAAACACCCAGAATCTTGTCCTGGGTGCAAAATACATTGATTATGTTATCTGCTCATACTCGGTATCCGTGTCTTTCCTTCCCTTTCAGGTTATTCTTCGTGGGTTCTCGGGAGGGTCACCTGCCCAGTCTGCTGTCAATGATCCACCCCACTCTGCTGACCCCGCTGCCCTCACTCATATTCACTGTATGTACCCTTATTTCCTAATCTCACACTGTAAGTGTAGCAAAGCAAATCGAACGAATCTCTTTAGAGTCTTTCAATCAGAAGAATTCCACTGAACTCATTTGCAGTGGTAATGGGGTATTAAGATGCTGCTGCTGTGGGATCTGTGTAGTTAGAAAGCAACAATTACCACAAGTTTACTAGAGACAAATGACTTTTGGTGCTGTCTCAGTGATTCAACCCAACAAAAATTGCCGGCAACTTTTACATCCTGTTTAAAAACTAGTTGTGTGGTCGCTGTTGTAATGTAGCACTGTAAATAACCCTGAATGCTTAGACTTTGTTACCTAACATCCTCAGTGTGTATAGCATGGGTACTGCCACAGCTTTGTGTGATGGGCGATGTGTTGTTGTCACCTAATTGTTTCCGTCTCGCCTCCTCTCCAGTGCTTGATGACGCTGCTCTACGCCTTCTCCAACGACATCTTCTCCGTCATAAACTTCTTCAGCTTCTTCAACTGGCTCTGCATCGCCATGGCAATCCTTGGGATGATGTGGCTCCGTTATAAAAAGCCAGAGCTGGAGCGACCAATCAAGGTGGGGCAAACTTGCAATCAGCCAGTCAGAACATAAGAAAAATGCAGTACCTCCCCCCCCCCGATGATACCCACAGAGGGACAGGGACAGACACACACAGAGCGTGTTGGAGACGAGTGCACACGAAAGTACTCACTCACATTTTTTGTCACCACCGAATCCCACTCAAGCTAGCTTTGGCAGCAGGAGATGTTTCCTCTTTGTCTCATGCGACCAACAAAGATCCATTCAGCAGAGCTCAGATGAATACAGACGGATAGCAGATTAACGCACAGAAGAGAAGCTGGCTGCTTGTCAGCTGGTGTTGAGGCCGCTGGGTAGTTCTGTAGTGTGTGTGTGTATGAAGAGGAAGAGCACTATGCCTGACTAGACGAGTTGCTGCAGGATTCCCTGACACACAAGACCATTATGCCGTTGTTGCGCTTTGCTGCATGCGAGTGTGTGAGCATTCACGTGTGATGCTCTGTGAGTGTGTGTGTGTGTGTGTGTGTGTGTGTGTATGTATCCCTTATTAGAGCCCGATGGCCTTCGCGACTACACATCCGCCCGCTGGCATGACGTTGTGTGTCGTTCGGAGGTAGAGTCTGTCAGGGCGATGAAGTGAGAGAGGCAGATGCATCTATTGACCCAGCTGTGTGTGTGTGTGTGTAACTGAGTGGTGGGACAGTGGTGGCACTGTCTCTCTGCTGACCTCCATCTCTCTCTTTCACTCTTTCACTCTCCCACTCTATTTCTTTCCCCTTTCTTTGTCTGTCACATTCCTGCTGTTCAACAGATTGGGAGCAGAGCTGCCGGAGAATCACACAGTTACATTTACTAATCCATCTCTTTGGTTAAGAGATGCAGTACATCAGTATCCTGGTAGACTCGTGACACCTTAGTGACTGCTGCTGTGACAGCCTCCACTCTTCTGGTTTCAGACTTTCCACCAGATTTTGGAACCTGGCTGCAGGGATTTGCACCCATTCAGCTACAAGAGGATTAGGGAGGTTCATCCAGAAGGATGGATTGAATGGGGTTGCGGTCAAGTTCTTCCATACCAAACTCAGAGAACCATTTCTCTATGGATATGACTTCGTGCACGGAGGCATTGCCATAGTGACGCAGTAAATGGGTTTTGCAGGGCGGGGTCTTAAGTAGCTCTAAGATCTCACTACTGCTCTGAGGCTATATATAGTGGATGAACAGCTACATAGATCACACAATCCCTTCATTTGGGTAAAGCGCTTATTTGCTTTCCCTGTCGAGAGTTAGATGAGAAGATTGATGCCACTCTCATCGCCGTACGGTAAATCTGAAGCTACAGCCAGCAGACTGTTAGCTTAGCGTAGCACAAAGCCTGTCTCTGTCCAAAGGTAACAAAATTCAACACATCATGGTTTTATGGGGGCGGGGTGGGGGGGGGGGGTTACTGCACCTGGCCAAGAGGCCATAGTATCTTATCTTCTCGTTTAACTCTCAGCAGGAAAGCAGTTAAGCTAATGTCCCAAAACGTTGAACTATTCCTTTAGGAGAGGGGAGCTGTCCAATTCCACACTTTGTCTCACTTTTTGATTTGACATCTTTTTAGAGTTTCTGATTAAGGTCCTCCTGTCTCCTCCCCGCAGGTAAATATTCTGCTGCCGGTGAGTTTCGTGCTCGCCTGCCTCTTCCTCATCATCGTCTCCTTCTGGAAGACGCCAATAGAGTGTGCGATCGGCTTCGGTATCATCGCTACCGGAATCCCCGTCTACTTAATCGGTGTGTGGTGGAAGAGCAAACCCAAGTGGCTGCTGCATGGAATCTGTGAGTACGACACCGGTCTCTCTCTGTCATGTTGGAGTCTGTGAAACACTTGGCATTGTGGGTAATCGTCTCTCTCGTGTGTGTATGTGTGTGTGTGTTTGTGTGTTTTGCAGTCTCGACCACGGCCTTCTGTCAGAAGGTGATGGAGGTGGTGCCTCAGGCATCCTAAAAGGCCCCGCCCTTTACTACAGCCAGTGGCCAATCGGGTTGCACCAACATTGACATCACAGCTGATAAAGCTTGACCTCTGTTGACTCCGTTCACCCCAATCTCTCTCTCACACACACACACACACACACAGACACACACCCTGTCTGCAGGGCACTGATAACAACCTGATGAAGACTGATACATGCAAGCGTTTGAGGCTACCCTGTCTTAGTGGTCCTCAATTATTTTTCTGTTGTTTCTTATGTTGCTCACATTTTTGGGGTGTTTTTTGAGTATGGACTATTTTTAGTCACTAACTATTCTATGTAGGATGTGTTGTTGTTTATTTTACAATGCACTGCAATGAACTGTTTCTACTTTACTCTTGTTTTTTCAGTTCATGTGAAATCGCCTCCCTCATCAGAAGACTTGTATTTTAGCGAGCTGTGCCTTACGTGGCAAATGACGGTGTAACTGTCAGCGGTGGCAGTAGTTGTTGATGGGCTCTGAGGCTGCTGTCAGCTGCAAACAGCTCTTTCAAGTCCAAAACATTTGCAACCAGGAGGCGTGTTGTTGTTTTTCTCCTGGAGCAAACTTTTGCTTCCAAGTAGAAAGTTGGATTCCTTTAGTCAGATATTCGTGACTTTGGAAACCTTTGGCCTTGCAGTCATTCCAACTCTTTGGCACTTTTTGTTAAAAGGCTTGTGTTGTCTGCTGTTGCTCGTTGCTCGACGGCGTGGCACCTCGGTCACTAAAACGTCTGCCACCGGTCGGCGTCTGCCTGTTGAGCTTTGGCCCTGCTCTCCGTTGTCTTAGTGACCCAGCGTGGGTTTCAAAGTTGTCTGTGCTGCTGTAGGAATTAATTGAAGTTGAATGGAAATCGCGGTGTGTTCCAGACGTTTTCCTTCGACAACGAGGAGGATTGCTGCCACTCCATTTCATTAGTCAGATGGATAGTCAGTAAGTTAAGAGCTTACTTAATATTTGCCCATTTGTCTGGCTAACTAAACCCCTCAGAGAAAGGAGGAAGAAGTATAGATAGACGTTTTCATGTTTTTGTTTAGTCAAAGCAGACTTGTGGTAAACATGCCATATTGTGTCCAGTCTACTGATGTGACCTCACAGGATTTCTGGCTATTGCAGTTTAATTGCTGTTGAAGTTGCGTTGCTCTTTAAATCTACTTTATACCAGTATGAGAATTTGTATTATGACCATCATTTTAAAAGTGGGCCAAAATTCAAACTATGTGGTATTTGCCTGCTGTATTTTTTTTTTTCCCAGTTTCTTTTTTATTTTCAGTTTGGGGATCAATATCTTGGTGTACTGAGCCTGGCTCGCAGAGCCGCCATTAAAAAAGCATCACACTGAGAGACAATGTTTCCGACTATATCCAGTAATGAAGCCATGTATCACACACCGTGTCACAGTGACTGAAAGAAACCTGATGCCCTTTTCAGTGTAGTGGATGTCTGTGTTGTTCATGTTTCTGTGTATGAGTTAGTGTTCTTGTGTGTGTGGAGTTCTACATTGGGGGTTCAGTCAGTTTCCCATGTGACAGATGACGCTTAAACGTCTCCTTGTGGGGGGTGGTGGTGGGCGGGGGTCAGATCACAGTTTGAACTGCTAGTTTTAATTTTTCATCCTCTTGTTTTGTTTTTACCTGTCAACACACAGCAACAGTCAGTGCTGTCTTCTTATTAACACCGACCCCCCTCCTGGCTACGGATGGTGGGGGGGGGGTGGTGTATGTCTTTAGGGGTAGAACCCTTCTAACACTCCAGCCATCGCACATAGCCGGTGGGTCACTAACCCGAAGAGGACTGTAGACAGTTTTATTTATTTATTTTTAGGAAACATTGTTCATTATTTTATTATTAGTCCCTCTAATTTGTTTACTGGGCATTTTGTGGAAAGTGCTTTACAAATAAAGTTTTGAGTTTTTTTCCATTCTGTGTTCTGTTGTGTTTTTCCTTTTGGTCTTTGTTTTTGTCTTATCTGTTCTGATTTATTTCTTATTTTTATTTTACTTTTTCACACGTGACTGTAATCACAGCAACAGGAGAAAATACCAAAACATATACTACATAGTGTTGGTTTTGGACTGTTCTGATCAATACCTTTATACTATATACAGTGGATGAAATTACTTTGTGTAATGTGAAAGAACCCAAACCCAACAAGGATTATCAACCCAACTCTACAGAGCGTTTTAGCATCTTTTAGCTCATTGTTTTGGTTTAGTCCCACGGCTCTCATTGTTTTCAGTGCCAAAGCTCTGATGAAGCCACTGTACGCTGCCTGCCCAGCACCAAACAGCAGACTGACACAGTTCGTGAGAAGCTGCTGAACATAGTTGGAGCATTAAGCTGCTATAAAAGCCAGATATTGCCTTCAGGAACAGAGCTGAAACAGAACTAAAAGTAGGGTGAATGTCAATGTTTTTTTACAGCTTGTTGCACTGCCCCAGAGTGGCCAGAAAAAAGAGTGCAGGCTTGAGGAAGGTGAGGGCCAAAACTTGTTGCCAGCTTGTCCTTGACTTCACAGCCTCACGTGTGTGTAGAAAAGAAAGGATGATGAGCACTGTTGTCTCCAATGAATTTGATTAGAATAAGAAGGAAAATAAATTGACTGCACCAAATGTTACATCTTATACTGAGTTTCTTAAATTGTTCTCTGAGCTTAAAATGTGTCCAGCTCCTTTATGGATTTAAGTGATTTAATGAACAAAATAATTAATAACTGATAGCCTGGAGCCACCCCATGTTTGAACTTGATAATAGTTTGTACAATTTTATTCAGAAAAATCTGTGTTTTAGAAATTCCACGTGTAGTGGGACCTCTGCATGATTTATTGTTATATATCAAATCACCACTGGAGTTACTGTAGTGGACAAGTGCAATGAAAGACAGACACACCCTGCACAATATAGCCATGTGTACCAAAATGCTATCCAAACAATTTTAATACAATTCCTCACTGGACTTCTACTAGCCAGCCGACAGGTGTGTACTTGCCTCTGACTAACTGGTTCATGTCCTCCTCCCATGTTTTATTTTCTTTTCTTTCTGACACTGGCAGGTGTAACACTACCACACCTGCACAGCACCAGAGTGGCTAATTAAATGTGTTAAAGAGTGAAGAGAGACTTCACTTAAATGTGAAGTCGAGTCTCACTGCCCCGAATGAGCTGGTGGCGGTCATTCAAACACAGGCGCGCTTCTGTTTTCACAGGCCTCTCCGCCTGTTTCCTGTCCGCCTCTTCGCGCTCAACTGTCAAGTCAAGGCAAATATGGCAAGACAAAATAGTTTAAAAAAGCACCATCTTTTCTAATTCTTATTATTAAAACATTACCTTCTCCTGTTGACAGAATAGTATCTTTTGGTGGATATATTGAGATTTTATATATATATATATTGCCTCGAGCGAGTAATGGATTTATTGTTTATTTCTAGTTTAATAGTTCTAATTTCTCTTTTTGCAGTGTCCAGACACCAATTTTACTTGATACAATACCGGGAACATTAGTGTGCTTGGTGCCTTCATGTACAGGTGCATAGCTGTATAGCTGTAACTTTACCTCTGTTGCCTTTGTAACTGTGATACACTGCCTCTCATCCAACCCTGCAGCCTCTACATCTCAGGCAGGAAGGACGAGCGTCTGAATAATAATTTGTTTTAAGCGTTAAATTAGCAAAGGGTGTCTGCTGAACGCTTTTCTGTTCTCCTTCGAGCCTTACTCTGCCTTCACATGCTCTTCTCACACTCCTCCTCCTCCTCCTCCTCAGTGCTCCGGTGCTCCAGTATCCATCAAAGACTTGCAGGCAGTCGGAAATTCCTGCATCCCACTTCTGTTCCCATTTGAATGTCGCAACTGAATGGATGTTGAAATACCAAAGCCTCTGAATTGCCTTGTTCTCAGAACTTGTTTTGGAGTCTTTATGGGCTTTGTGTGTGTGTGCCATTTTAAAAACCTGTAAAAGTAACTTTTGACTTGTGGAATGTCTGCCTTTGTCCTTTATAAGAGGGTAAAAAGTGCTTGATAAGTCTAAAGAGGTAGCTGCAGGTACAGTCTCAGTTCAGTTTCAGATGGTTAACAAACAGAAAAAATAAAGTTGACTTGTTGATGCTGTCAAGTCAGAGTAGGCTGCATTGATGAGCTTTAAATGTGATGAGAGCATGAGAACAGAGCAACATTCAATCACTGTGCTGCTTCTATCTTTCTTCCCTCTTGATATTTGTACAACTTTGTATTTCTTGTTTTTATTCTGGAGAGTGAAAATAAAGACAGGCCAACAATAAAACCAAACGGTTTCTCTCAAAATATCTACTTGAAGTGCACACATTCATATACACCCACTCCACATTGACAGTTCATTTGACAACACAGTCATCAGGCGCTGTTTGGTTCAATATTGCTGTTTGTTGTTGATGGTATAGGAATACTGGACGTGTATCCTGTTCTGGCAGTAAACCTGTGGAAGCTTAAAGCAGGACTCTGTAAGGTCGGTTGCTGAGGTAAACGTGACACACACCTCATGAATGTTCACAGAACCAAACAAGTTAATCCTCTCAAGTATTTCTCAAGCATTCAGTGCAGTCAGTGAAGCCATGGGGTGGAAGTGGTGCAACGTCAGCGTAGACCAGCAAAGCCTGATGCAGGTCATAGATTTTGAGGGTGAGTGCTTCCGCTGCCCCAAAATTGCCCAAGAAATCACTTAATGCAGGTTTAAAGAGCTCAGAAAGGCATATGCTGATGACAATCATGCGATATAATCACGAGACATGTTTTCTCAGCTTCTGCACCTCAGCTCAGAAATTAAATATGAACTTCCTAGATGACGTAGTCCAAACTTCTGCTTCAGCGCTACACTTGCATTCATTCTGTTGTACACCTGCGTACACTTTAAGGAAGAAAGTTGCAGGAGGTGTGCATTGGCATCATGACCCTAACCCTAAAGCTAATATTACATAATCCTAATGAGTCCTAATCCTCTTTGATACATTTCCTGCCACAAAACAGGAGAAAAACCCCACCCTATCTTACACATCCTGGTCTTGACCACTGGAGTAACGCAGATAAAAATGCACACTTCTGGTGTAATTAGAGCAACAAAGACATCTATTGAAGAGATAATTAAATAGTTCATGTGCTGAAATAACTACTGCTTTGACATTCTCAAGATTTATTTAGCTTTTGTCAGTGAGGGGTCTTAAGACTGTCATCATCACCCATTTTAACACACAAACTGGTCTTTCTATCACTTCCTGATGCTTGTGTGTCTTTATACGTTGCTGTACCGCTTAGAAAAGTTAGCAAAGGATGGGCATTAAATCCCCGCAGCACACACCAGCAGAGCCCAATGAGGACTTATAAACCACATAACAGTCACAAACTGTTTCAGGAAACTGCTGTGCAGAGGCGGCCACTGCAGATTGCTGCAACATTTCACAGAGAGGCCTCAGCTGGCCCACGGGTGTGTCTGCCAAACACGTCTCAGGACGCAGAGGCAGCAACAGGGTTTTCTGGAAACAGCGAGAGAGAGAGAGACGCACGTGTGAGTGCTGATCATGGGACTTGGAGGAATGCAGGTATAGGGCTCCGCACACTCGACACTTATTTGAGAATTTCCTGGATTTCTTCGTGGCGTCATTATTGGATTCTTTAACTTGTAATGTTTGCTGTATAATCTTTTGTTAACATGGAGTAAAGATCGGAGATCAACATCTGGATTCCTCCGATTTCATCAATACATTATCAGAGAATGTTGGACCACAGTTCTGTAGATGTAGGCCTGCTGTTTTACTGCCCTGCCTCTTTCATCAGTGAAAAGAAGTAAATCTGCTTAACAATGACCTGATGAAAGAGGAGTGCCCTTCCTTCACAAAACTCAGTAATTAGAAAGACTAAATCACAGAAAGCAAACTTGAATAAACTTGTGCTGCAGGCGTTTCCAAGACAACCTTACTGTCCAGCTGTGGGGATCTATTACAAACTAGATTTGTCTTATGCTTTGACCAGTAGCTGGACCTGTTGTCCTGTTAGTTTGGCATGTCCGGTGGGAAACTTTCAGACCAACTGAGCACCATCAGGGCCCTGTTGGCCATGGTACAGTGGCAGCACAAACCATAGAGAACCATTACACAATAAAAGAGACATTAATGGAAACCACCAGAACCATTTGGGATCTATTGGAGGAGTCTGCTGATCACTGTACAGCGCCTACAGCCCCAATAATCACATACTCCACCTCTCTCACTCTCATATTTCTGCATGGTTAACTTTAAGGTGTGTCTGTTACTCATGTGGAGGTGGGCGACCTCCTGGCAGCTCCCTGCAACTACATTCCTTACCGAGTCACGGCACGCATGCTCTCCTCCTGTGATACATCATCACATGCACAAGCCAGAAGTAGGTTCGCTGGCCGAGTTTGATCAGCAAAGCATGACCCAAACAATCAAGGCTGGAGTCCAACTGAATTGTCGACACTGAACTAATCAGACATGTGGAGTCTGAACGACATTAACACTAACGCATGGTTGTAGTGGTGAATGATTGAACCCTGACAATCTAAAGAATGCTGTGGTTACAGGTCTCAAAATATAAATCGTGTGCTTTATTGGAAACAGGGTTCTTTCTTCAGTGTACACAGAAAAGGACTTGATTGATTACTATTGACAGATGACTATACAGAGAAACAATGCGCTGTAGTCTAAAACCTACCAACACTATTTTTGAACCATTAAAACTCAGAGGCATAGCTCATCTATCATGACATGAAGGGAAAAAAACAAAACAGAGTGTGATGGAAAAATGTACTTTTTGCAATGTACAGTATTACTCTGTTACTTTTATTATGTATGCTTTTAAGAGTAACCACCAACCAGTTTGCTTTACCATTTCTCTGCAGTGTATAGACTGTGGTCCATTCTGCAGAATGCAAATAAACTTCCTTGAACATATCAAGGTTTGTGTGGCTTAATTTCAGATTTCCACCACACAGAGAAAAACCACTTGTCACTAAGTTATGAAAAGCATAGTTCAGTGAAAAAAAAGAGCTTTACCACGATGTCAATGGGCTGTTGGTGCCTTGGTGGGCAATGACAACAAAAACAGAACAAACATGGACTCTGAGGTCTTTTATTGTCACATGGTGAGACACACACAAGCACACTTGTAGGTCATGCACAGAACACACACATGCAGGTTGCATCCCCCGATGAAATTTGTCCTCTGCCTTTAACCCATCCCAGCCATCCTCCCTCCTGAGGACAGCCTGGAGCAGTGCTCAGCCTCGATATGGCAACCGGGGACAAAGACCAAGTGCCCATGCCCTGTCTTGGTCAGGACAGGAGAGCAGTCTGTTCTTCTTGCATGATTTTCCAATGGGGTTATATATATATATATATATTTTTTTTTTTTTTAAGGAAAAAAGCATGTGAACATGGGGAGAACATGCAAACTCCTCACAGAAAGGCCTGGTCCCCCAGAGGAATCGAACTGCTGTGGCACTGACTGAGCCACCGTGCCACTGACTGTTTTCCATGACAAAACAATTTCTGTTGCATGTGAGCATCATGTGCTTGCAAAACTATAAAAACTGCCATTTATAAAGAATTATCTCATTCTCAGGGTGAGTCGACTGATATGCCTCCACGATCCAACAATCCGTTGGCGGGTTTTGAGATAGATGAGGGCAAGCACATGACCCACAACTGTATACTTAAGTATTAAAAGCTACTATGAGATTAATAATATTGATAATGGATACATGCCATATAAGTATGACATTGTGTATCCAGACATGGATGAAAACGACAATGACCTTTTCTTTTAAACATGTGTGGCGGACCAAGGGGCGTGGCCGACGCCTCAACCGTCGCCTGGCAACCAGGGAGAAGCCGATTGGGACAAGTGGTGGCAGGTGTGTTCATCCCAGTAGAGAAACTGCAACCCCTGGGCACCTGGGAGTGGACACACCTGCCTCGCATCACGCCATAACGCGGTGCAGCTTAAAAGGCCCCGGACCGAAGAGATCGGGGCAGAGAGGAGGCTGAAGGACAGGAGAGAGCAAAACGTATAACATTGACAGAGAGAATAAAGAGCATTACCAGTGATTGATCGGTGCCTGGCGTGTCTTGTTTCCACGAGGGTCACCCTCCTCAGCGTGAAAGCTTACACATCAAACATGGATATTGAAGTAACAACACCTAACGCGCCTATTTTCGTTCCTTGATGACCTCTAGTAAACTTTAAGGAACAACGGGGATGGATGAAAAGCGAAGGACAACGTATTAGATGTGTTATAATCTCGGGACCTAACACATAAAGGACACTTTTTAGCCTGTTATTCTAAATCTAAAATTGTAAGCTGAATATACTATAGGTCTTTACTCTTATAAAAAAAGAAATCATAAGAATTTAATCTCATAGTAAAGTGTTACAAAATGAGTGGCAGACTAGAACGGACCAGGATAAAGCAGGGAGAAGCAGCTAGCTTGTGATGGAAAGACTCTAGGGAGTCACTTCACGAGGCCGTTTGTTAGGACACATGACTGCCCCTAAAACAACTAATTGTCACTTTTACATTTCTGTTTATGTGTGGATTCAACAAATGAGATGTAGCCTATTAAGTGGTGAGCTTTAAAAATGTTGCTACGTGCATTTATTTCACTTTGGACAGAGCCAAGCTAGATGTTCCCCACTGCTGTCGGTCTTTATGCCAAACTGGGCTAATCTAGCTCCAGCTCCACGCTTAACACACGGACATAGTGATTGGACTCAATCTTCTCACTTAAATCTCGCCAAGACAGCAAGGGAGTGTATTTCCCAAACGGTTGAGCTAGTGCGAGAGTTTATTGGCAGCTCCAGTCTGCAGGTGAAAATCTCAAACAACAGCAACAGATGTGTGTGTATTCCTGCTCCCTTGCTCGTGAGAAGCTTACGCAGCAGCAGCAGCATCTATTTCAGAAACCTTCGTAATCACATCCTGGGTAATTGCCTATCTTTTTTATGTGTCAACATCTCTGCTAATCTCATCACCGCTGTCCTTTATTCTCTCCCTCCAGGGTCAGTCACGACCAGACGCTCAGGCTGAGAGGCAGACGGCACTGTGCTGAGGGCAGTATTGACGCAAGGATGCTGAGTCACAAATGCGTGTGTGTGTGTGTGTGTGTGTGTGTGTGTGTGTGTGTGTGTAGGTGCAAGGCAGCCATCTGTTCTTCTGTCTTCACCACAGCAAACAACATTTGCTCAGAGAAGATGTCCATGTTCCCTTTCGGCTCACTGACCTGGGCTTGACAAGTACCTGTGTTGTCAAGTCCAGTTATCTTGAATTAACTTGTAATCAAGTCACGTCAAACCAGGTCACGCCAGACAAAGACAAGTTATATAGGATAGCCACATCTTGTCCAACTGAATGGACTCTCAATAGAAGCCAAAACAAAATTAAATAAAATCAATCAATTCAATTCGAATCGAGTAGAGTCGACTCAACTCAAGTTATGTGGAGTAAGTTAACTGCTTTTTGAGAGAAGGAACATGGGCAACTAGTTAATGTGATTGATGTCTCACAAGGGAATTATTATATATATATATCATCACATTACTGGTTAAAGCCTGTGCGGGCTACTGAAAGACATTCCACTGAAACTGTGTTGATGGTGTTGCATCATTGCATTTCAATTATAACACGCCTTCTTTAGTAAGTGGTTATTACTCTGCTGACAAAAGCAACACCTGCATCTGCTGCAAACAACCACCACCACCGCCAGACCCACTACGCTACATCTTATTCGGAACATAAATACAATGTGAATTTGCAGTTCATCGTGTTATTTAATTTCTTGACAGGCTCTGTACCAGCACAAGTGATAGACCTCGTGATAAAATGTGTGACTTCCCTGCAATGCCCCTGAGGTGGAGAAGATGAAGATGTGGTCCCTTAGACCCTCTGCTAACCTTTCCCTCTGAACAGACCTCTCTCTGTCTTTTACTGTATAAAACCGCATGCACACACAGGAACGATCATATCAAACACACATGCAAGCAGAAGGAAAAATTCACTTGCATTCGGTCCCTTAATCATGTGCAAACACACACAACACACACACACACACACACACACACACACACACACAGTGCCCCATACCCGGAGCACCTCACAAAAGCACCAAAGGTTAGCAGTCAGGAGTGAGTTTTGTACAGAGCAGTCATGTGCTGTGTGTGTGTGTGTGTGTGTAGTCAGCTGTGTCTGTGTACGAGCTTTGATGAGTGTTTGTGGATGCTGGGAAGGAAAATGAATATCACAATATGCTGACAGATGGCTGGAAAGAGCTGGTACCCATAGCAGACACGGGCCTTGATGAATTCATAGGTCATCTCTAAACACTGTGTCCTCCATTTGTAATCACTGTGAACAGATATGAAATACTTACAAGTGATGGAGATGAAGGATAAGAGTTCCATTTAACAAGACAGGGCTGAGGCCATTCAGAGGGGCGGAAGGCGTAGATGACACATCCTCACTGATGTTGTGAAAGCGATATATATAGTAATCTTACAATCATTTGGCTGCCACATGTATTTCTACAGTGGGCAAATATTTATCTGCCTCCCTCCACAAAGCAGGTATCATTACTCAATATCTAGGTTGCTTTAGTCAGACATTTTATCTCTTCACGTTTCAGGCACTAAAATATTTCTCAAACTCGAATTGTCAAAGGAGATTAACACACAATATGCCTTGGTTTTGAATGAATGGGTCCAAAGAAACACACAGCTGCCCCCTTCTGATTATAATGTGTACTGTCGTTCATTCTTAAAGTGTCCTCAACTCATTTGCTGCCTCTCCATGATGTTCAATTTATCTTTGACAAAGAATCAGACTTTCAGCGTCCGCTCATCAAACCATCATCATCATCATTTTAGCTGAAAACTAACAAATTAACAAATTGTTACTGTTGTAACAACAGGATGGTTCACTGCTTCTGTGCACATGCAGGGCCTCTCAAGAGGTTTTTTTTTTTGTGTGTGACAAACAAATCCCCATATCAGGGTGTCAAGACACTGTCCTGCTCATCAGGACCTGTCGCGTCTCTCTGGGACATTCCACACACATGAAGATAAATGGACACGTGTATTCAAACACGCAAGCAGTTAATGCACATGGGAACACAGAGCGTGTAAATACTCACACTACCAATGAGTACCAATCATCATCATCATCGTCATCATCATCAGCTTCACTTCTTTCAATTGTTTTACATAGTGAAGCTGATGCAGTTTAGTGTCCGACCTGCTGAATTGGCTGGTTAAAGCACACACTTAAGGTATAGATGGCCAAAGCAAACAACTGCCCCCAACTGTGCTCAGCCCCCCCCCGAAAAAAAGCCCTCCAGGTTGTCTGAGTGGAAATTCATTACTTTGTTAATTAATTAATCACAAATTAGTTTGGTAATGTGCACACATATGTGAAACACACATTACATCAAGGGAAATTTAACAAAGTAAAAGATTCACTTTTTCCACCACTTGAGACCAAATTTCAACATTTTCTGCTTTCGCCCTGGGTTTGTTGGCTGCTCTTTGTTCAGAATAAATCAGAGTTCAATCGTGAAAGCAGCCACTGTGTTTGACATAACCCATGATGGCTCTTTCAGGGGACACGGCAGGCTGCTTTTTGTTGCTGTCAGGACGTTGAAGAATAATGAACTTGATATGTTTTATCGTTTCTAGTGTTTACAGTGTGGTGACATGCTGCACTCGCTTTAGAACACAGTCCCTATATAAAGATGTATTCATGTACAGTCTCTGGCTTAGAAAGTCAAAGATTGGCAAAAGCCTGAACCGCTATGTGTCCTCCGACACGCCAGAGGGCGCTGTTACTCTTCTACGCTATGCTCGCGTCCAGTTTGTTGACGGAAATGAATCTCACTTGCCAGAGGAAATGCACGCGAGTTTTTTTAGGGCTCCACGTGACAGCGTGTTCATTTAGGAAAACAGATTAAACAAAAAACAACTTAGATTAAAGAATATTCTGTCGGGGCGTTGCAGCAGCCATGGGCAAGAAAGGAAGGAAAGAAAAGAAGGTGAAGGGAGCGGAGAAGACGGCTGCCAAAATGGAGAGAAAGGTTTCAAAGAGGTCCAAACGAGAAGAGGTAACACTCAAAACTGGCCAAACTGATAAACGCTTTATGTTAATATTTGAACCTTTGGCACACAAAGAGGACGTTCTGCCGCGCTAATAGCTTTGCAGCTTTGTACAAATGACTTCACGTGTTGTGAAAATGATCTTTCGCTTGCTATTGGTCTAAAATTAGACTCTCCCAACTAAACTGGAGCGAGGTAACGCAACTGTCTGTAATATCACTAGGGCCCAAAACATTAGCTTATCTTTGGAAGCCTTTTACATGTTTCTGGTTTTGTCCTTCCTTCCTTCCTTTCTCTTGTCTCCAGGAGGATTTGGAGGCTTTAATTGCTGAGTTTCAGAATCTGGATGCAAAGAAGACCCAAGTTGTAGAGACAACATGTCCACCTCCATCACCAAGGTGAGACGCTGCATCCTTTTCGCTGGGAAATTGGTCTTGCAGCCAAGTGAAACCTAGAACACATTCAGACTTAGACCATAGAACATAATGAAATACATCCAACATAAAACAAACGTATCAATAGCTCATGTAAAACGACGTACATCAGCGATGGCTTGACATCAGCATGCCGCCATCATCGTCCAGCCCAGTCAGTGACAGTTAAAACAACGTCACCGTTGTCATCCACCAAAAGTTAATATGAAAGATCATCCGCTAACAAGAGCATTTAACGGTTTAATGACATGAGAGATGAGATGACTTTTTACCCTGAAAATCTGAATCTCCTGTTCTTGTCACCTGTCGAGAGATTACCAAACCAAGTAGTAATAGAAAGTGTAATGTCTGATTCTACCACAGATGTAGTTGTAGATGAGTATCATGAGTTTTCCACACCTCAAACTAGTTTAGCTTCCAACAGAAGTTGCAACCACTGCTGGGCCTTTGTGTTTTTACAGCTTGGTGTCACGATGCTGGTGTTTAGCATGTCGAATGTTTTTACCATGTTCGCCAATGTAATTTAGCATGTTAGCATGGTAACGTTTGCTAATCAGCGCTAAACACAAAGTGCGGCTGAGGCTGATGGGAACATAAGTAGTTTTGCAGGTATTTTTGGTCATACACAAACGTTTTGGACAAATTTAAAAACGTGAACCAGATGGTGGCGCTAGATGAAGATTCAGGGGATCACAAAAAGATTACAGATCATCCTGAGGGGAGGGCAGTTTCTGAAGATCGGGGAGAAGGATAGACTCAGGATACATATCATTTAGTTTTTCCAAGAAGACTTCTTTCAAATCCTTATATTATTCATAGTGTAATAAGAAGTGAGATTCGGTCTCAACTTCTTTTTATGATAAAGTGGACACAGCCTGGCCTCGCTGGGTAGCCTGTTCTGCCTGTGGCATCCCTATAGCCATGCTGCTGGCTGGGCTAAGAAGCTGTTTCCGGGTTGTAACATTGTGGATGTACATATCTTCAGTCTCCGATGTCTTTTTATGTTTTCCAGATTGAGCGCGTCTCTCTCTGCCCATCCCGAGAAAGATGAAGTCATCCTGTTTGGAGGAGAATTCTTCAACGGAAAGAAGGTAGTAAACAAAACTCTGATGGTGCTTCTCTGCGTTAGTGATTTATGAAACGCATCACTTTGAATGCAGACTTAAATATGTTTTTTCAAGATGAAAGACTGAACAAATAGATGGCTCAACATGGCGACATTTAATCTGTGTCCACCAGCTCACAGCCACAGCCTTGGGGAGGATTTTGCAGTACTATTAGCAGCTTCTTTATTTTTAATGTAAACAATTGGTCGACTGAGATTTAGCTTATTAAACGTTGTTTCACAACCGTCCAGGCTGTACGATCTGTTTATGATGCCCATGAGCTTTGATGCACATGTTTTCTTCTTTTCCCAGTGTTGCCAATATGTTACAGCAGAAATCCCACTACATACATTCTCAATTTAAAAACCTGCTGTTGCCTTTTTTTTTTTTTTTGCAGACATACCTGTACAACGATCTGTTTTTCTACAACATCAAGAAGAACAGCTGGGTTAAATCGGAGATCCCCAATGCTCCGCCCCCACGCTGCTCTCACCAGGTACTGCCCACGAAGAGGATCCTTGCACCTCTTTTGGCACTGCTAATATTTCTGCTCACATCGAAACATCGCTGTGGTTTTCTGCACTGTTTAACAATCCAGCAGCCAGCAAACGCGGCACTGTTACTATTTGTCTCTCTGGCCCTGGAAGTTCTCAGCTTTACACGAGACTACTTGACTCTCGGCAACAGTTTTAGTCACGTATCACTGTTTCCAAGTAAGCAAACATCAGGTGACTAGTATTAATCAAATGGTAGGCAAGTGTTCCTTATAAGTTATACACCTATGCTACATTTGTTATGCTGGAGCATCATTTAGCTTGGAAGTCCTTGATCAATCATGTGAGTCTTCATTTAAACCACAAGGGGGCAGACTGCTGTAGCACCAATCAGGGGAAGCCTGCTGCAAGAATACCAATTACATCTGAGGACATCAAACCTCATCTCGCTCTGTACATGCGGCCCTCTTCCTCCTTTCTGTTTCACTCCTCCCTCTCTCCCTGCAGGCGGTGGTAGTTCCCCAGGGTGGGGGTCAGCTCTGGGTGTTTGGGGGAGAGTTTGCCTCGCCAAACGGTGAACAATTCTACCACTACAAGGACCTTTGGGTGCTGCACCTGGCTACACACACCTGGGAGAACATCAAGTATGTGCAGGCAGTCATACTGTAAATATAGATGTAATGATGAACACAAGGCTGGCTAATGGAAGTAGCTTAATGATTGAATGCATGAATACAGGAATCTGAGCGTGGCCAGAAATACCACTTTATATTAAATTAATTGATGAGGAAATCGTAATTGGCTTTTAGATAAGTTGATTGCTTAGCTAATAACAAATAGCCAACCTTTAACAAATTCCATAGGTGCATGTTGTTGTGGATTTTTTTTTTACTTTGCAATTATAATTGGCATTTTACAAACATCAGTGATCAGAAATGACTTCAATATATGTGTTTTTCCAGGGCGCCTGGTGGCCCATCAGGCCGCAGCGGCCACCGGATGGTCCTCAGCAAGAAACAGCTGCTGGTGTTCGGAGGTTTTCATGAGAGCACCAGGTAGGCCGAAGGTTGCTGAGTAATTAACAAGGACAATATGTGTGTAAGGGAGTGGACAGCGGGCAGGTTATATGTTTGGTCACATCACTACTTCCTTGATAAATGTAACAGGTGAAGGGAGAGAGCCTTTTCCACAACTGCTCAATTTGAATGCTGCAAGAAACCAATTGAATCCCACAGAGATCAGCGAAGTCTCATCTATTATAGTCAATACATCAACTTTAACAAGTTGGATTTCTTCATAGGGGCATGTATGGACTTGCTGTGTAAGTATAGAATCTATGCAGGGTATCCTCCATATACCCTGTTATAAAATAAGTGAGACTCCTAGTGGGAAAGCCACAACCTGTCTAGCTACTTGAGACTAGCTACTGTACATATAGTATATCGTAAACTTAAAGTGTGTGTGTTCTTTGTAGAGAAAACTGGACTCATCCATGTTCCAGCTATGGCCTCTTTTGTCCATTTGTCATCATTTGTACGAAATACCACAGGTCAAGGGAAATGGTAGCGTCCTATATGCAGGGTATTGGTATTATTGGCGTTGACTTCAGGTTATTTAACTCCTCCATAAGCCATTCATGTGTGAAATTGCAGATGAATTTGAGTCAGTATTCCGTGAGTATGGTATAGTTTCAGTGAAGTGGTTGTCTTTTTGCAACAGGTCACAAAGTTGACGCTCCTCCAGCTCTTAAATGTATCAAATCCTTCTGGTTTTCAGTTCTTGGTTCAGTTTCAGCCCTTTCCTCTCCTGCCTTCCCCTCCTCCCCCCCCGCAGGGATTTTATATACTACAATGACGTGCACTCTTTCTCCCTGGACACCTTCTCCTGGTCGCGCCTCACTCCGTCAGGCTCCGGCCCCTCCCCACGCTCCGCCTGTCAGATGACCTCCACGCTCGACGGCACGGGTGTCATCATCTACGGGGGATACTCTAAAGTGGTGTGTGTGCCTCTCCCATATCGCTAATATATTACTTTTTGTGATGTGCTCTGTCTGATAAATGCGTGTGTGTTTTTATCTAGAGAGTCAAGAAGGATGTAGAGAAGGGGACCATCCACTCTGACATGTTTCTTCTGAAGCGAGAGGGTAAAGATGACCAAGGTACGAAAAACGTCATTGTTAGTCAGAAAATGATTAAAGACGATACAGTGATAAGTGATAAATATTAAAAGAAATCACGCAGCTACTGTCCTTGTTGGTATTCTTCTGTGACTTGTCTTGACTGTTTCTCCGTCCTCCAGAGAAGTGGTCATGGTCCAGGGTGAGCCCCTCTGGTAGCAAGCCCCCTCCTCGCTCTGGTTTTTCTCTGGCGGTGGGCCCAGCGGGGCGGGCGGTGCTCTTTGGGGGGGTTTGTGATGAGGAAGAGGAGGAGTCACTTGAGGGCGACTTCTACAACGACCTCTATCTGTATGATACGGTGAAGAGCCGCTGGTTCCCCGGCCTGCTCAGGGTAAGCTACAAAGCCACGAGCCTGCTGCATGAATGAGGATGAAGGGATGTGTTTTAGGAAAACTGCATGGCACTTCATTGGCTTCAGACTCCGTACATCTGTTCACCTTAATTATTGAGTATAGCTGTGTCTCAATTCAGGGGCCGCATCGCTCAAAGGCTTCATTTGAAGACGGTAACGTTACGGTAGAAACCTGTTGTTCCGCACATGTGCGAAACTGCGGCTCCTTCCTGTTCCCGCTTATTTTTTTCTTCAATGCAGAAAATAAAAGCTTCAGTTGAAGTCACACTTTATGTTGATATTTATTTTGGGTAAATTAACTGTTATATAAATCGAGCAATAAAAAAAATCTTTAGAATAATCGAGAAATAGATAATAAATAATAATAATAGTTGTTAGATTCATCGACTAATCGAAAAAGAATTGTTAGATTAAGTGCTAAAGAATAATAGTGAGGTCATCCTCAGGAGGACAGAGCCCCTGAATTGAGACACAGCTACAGACACCTATTCACAAATGACCTTAAAAAGGCTTGTCTTTAAAGTTGCTCTGAGAAATCTTTAATTGGTGACTGTCATTATTGGGTTTTGAATGAGTTATGCCTTACCATTGTTTTATTCATTGGCATCATTCATTGGTTTGACTGCCGGTTGATAGGTTACCTTCATCTTTTGTCCTTTTAAATTCTGACTAGAAGCTCTGGCATGTGACCAAATCATTACAGCATGAAGCGACCGCTGTCTGCAATAGTTTATAGTTTTGTTTCTGTCTGTCCAGGGGAACAAGTCAGAGAAAAAGAAACGACGGAGGGGGAAGAAGGATGGAGCGGAGGGGGAGGGAGTAGAGGAGGAGGAGGTGGCACCTCAAGCACCGAGTGAGGTCATCAAGGAGATTGTCACCGAGGACGGTACAGTGATGACCATCAAGGAAGTGATTCCTGGAGCTCAGGACGAGAAGGAGGAGGATGAAGAGGAGGAAGAGGAGGAGGAGGAGGAGGAGGATGGCAAGATAACACACACACACACACACACACACACACACACACACACACACCACACTCTACTAATTTAAGATGTGAAAATATATAGATAGGTAGGACAATCGCATGTTTTTTGTCTCCTCAGGTCCAGCCTCTGTCCCCCTGGTGGAGCCTTGCCCGAGGTCCAGTGCCATGGCAACGGTGCGTCAGGGCAAGTTCTTCCTGTATGGGGGGATGTTTGAGATTGGCGACCGCCAGTTCACCTTGAATGACTTCTACTGCCTGGACCTCCACAAAATGGACCATTGGGAGGTTCTGGTTGAAATGGACCCCAGTAAGTAGTAGCACATGTAGACAAGGAAGGATATGAAACGTGTCCAGTGTGAGTGTCTTGTTTGAATATCTTGTGAGGCATCAGAGCAGAGGATAATCAGATGGGAGTGAAGGATGCAAGGTTTCATTTGGATTCGTGATTCTTTCCACAGAGACACAGGAGTGGCTGGAAGAGTCAGAGTCAGAGGGCGATGAGGAGGAGGAGGAGGAGGCGAAAGGAGCAGAAGGGGAGGAAGAGGAGGAGGAGTCTGAAGAGGAAAGCAAGGATGAGGAAGGCAAGGGATTATTCTGCCTCTTTGCTGTCTTACACTTTACCTTTTCATGAGCAAAAATCACGGTATCTAGATCAGGATATTCTTGAAATTAAACAGATGTTGATATAAGGTGTACCACCCTTCCAAGCATCTCCAGTATGAAAATCTGATATGGCGTCAATATGTGCTAAACACATTGACTTAAGTAGATCAACATATTTTTCAAACATTAATTCAAATTGGCCTCGCCAATATATTTGCTGGTATAGTCTCCGTATTGGTGATTATGTAAAATATGTACATGTAAAATAAGGACCAAGAAGTTGCAGTACGGAAATCCAAACATTTGTTTGAGGTGGGTTGTGATACCACTACATAGTTTGTCCACCAGAGAGCACTGACAAGTTAATTTTCAACTGTTAAATGTCCCACTCAACATAGGTCCCAATAGAGAGCTGCAGGGATGATGCATTTTTGTAGGCCAACCCTGAAGTCCGCATCGCCCTGGTTCCCTCGACACATTAAAGCTATGGTGCTAGATGAAAAGGCAAGGGATCACCAAAGTTGTTACACCTCATCCTTTGGGGACTTGGAATATCTGCAGGAAATTTCACAGCAATCCATTTAATAGTTTTTGAGATACTTCAGTCTAAATCAAAGTTGTGGTCTGTCCGACACGCCGACAATAGGCTTCTTTGAAAGAAGACGTTTTGACACATCACAGTAGGAAAGGCTCAAGTGTAAATAAAAAATCAAGGATGGCTGAATTCCATTAAGCTGCTAAGTGTCACACTGTCATGTCTTACTGGGACACTGGACAGTATAATAGACACTGTTATTGGCAACACCTGTGCTTTTCCTATTATGACAAGTCAAAACCTCTGCTGCGAAAAAGGCCTGTGCTCTCCATGTAGCCACGCCACTAACAAGGCTAAAAAAATACAAAAGTTTAAGTGTTGGATGAGCTCCAAAAACACGGGGGCTTAAATTTGCTGTAATGCAACTGATGGCATCTGATGGCACCTGGTAAAAGTCCACATCTTTCAACGTCCATGCCCAAGCTTTCTGTCACAAGCCTGCAGACTCCCTGCTCAGCCTGAAATAACCATAAGGCGTTATTTCCTCAGATTTGCCTCAGCTCCTCCAGTGCTAAACAAGACATAAGTTGAGTTGTCCAACATAAATCATAGCCACTCCTGTTCACTTGCATCTATAAAATATGCTTGTTGGGGAAATTAGGAGCAGATAGGTTCCCTCAAAACTGTGATGTTTGATTAGGCAGGAAATCATCTAGAAGCGGTTCTCTGTAAATAACAAAACAAAAAAACACAAAAGACACTTCTCTACCTGACTGTGTGTTTCCAGATGAACAGGACCACCCCACAGTGCAGGAGGGCGAGGCAGTGACGGATTACCAGATCCGTACAGAGCAGTACTGGATGGGACTGGCACGTGCCAACATGGGCTCAGACGCCAAGGACAAAAAGGTCGCCAAGGTTGCCCTCGTCATGGCTAAAGTCTTCTATGAAGACCAGTAGTGGGATACGCCACACTGTCTGAGTGACTGTGATTGTGTGTGAGTGTGAGAGTGAGAGAGAAACATGTTTCCATAATTACCTTTTTTCAAAACGTGTCACAAATAATTCAGCCTTGCAAGTTGAATTTCATTCAAGTTTAAAACGGAAAACAAAAACACTTAATTTTCATCCAACTGATTAAATGAAAATTTAATATATGGACCATTTTCCATTTGGGAGTATACCATTACATTAGTTGAGCATAACTGTTTTATTCATTTTCAATAAAATAACCAATGCTTTCAATTTTGAGACCATTGAGGCAAAGTAAAGCAGAAATTAGTGTTTTAATAAGCATTGGGAAATTACATTGCATGTGGTTTTGGTTTTGTGAGGACTGGCAAGCTGGAGGTTGACTTTGTTTTTTTTGTTTACACATATTCTGAAAACTCGAACGTTTTTGGTATTTGCGTATATATATATATATTTTTTTTTTTAACTGTTGAAAACTGCTGCTCAGCCATGGTTTGGTCACAATCCAATCAGTGATGTCAAAGCGGGTGTTTTACTTGCAAGCTTTTCAGATTTCTTCAGAAGCACGGAGAGCTGTGTAGCAAACCACCAGATGTACCAGAGCTACAGAGCTACTTGTCTACACTTACATCTGCATTCAGTTCATTTTTGGCCACTTGGGGGCAGCAAAACAAGCTGTGAACACAACGACATATTATCTTCCTTTATAGTTGATATGGTGAATGTGTTGGCAGACAGATGCCAATTTACATATCCAGCAGATACAGACTGACATCATCATTCATTTGAAGTTGTGTTTCTGGCCAGCTGAGAAACCCGAAGTCCAGCTCCTGAAAAATAACTGGTTCTTTAGCTTCTAAATGCTCCACTGTGTTCACCAGCTAGTCGCTAACTTTGGATGACATTTGGTGCTGGACAGGTAGTGTACAGTGGTTTTATTATATTAGAGCTTTTTTAGTGAAAACCGCTGCCTGCTGCTGCTGGAAGACGAGGTTGATAAGTATGATGAGGGTGAACCAAAGCAGTAAAGTTGTGAGCCTTAAAGCCAAAACAATGAGCTGAAAGATGCTAAAACGTTCTATAGAACTGAGGGGAACTGCAGAGTCGAGTAATAATTATTTTTGGGTTTGTTGCTACTTTTCACCTTTCACGTTACTTACAATATATCCATTGTTGGCATGATAATATTGATTAGTGCAGCTTTAAGGCCTGTTGGTGATGAAACACATTAGCATTTGTTTATGCTCCCATGCATTTAAAAGTTGTGTTTCCTGATGTGAGGACGGCTTAGAAAGGTGGTAATACAATACATATCATGTATTAGTGTGTTTCTAGGCCATCTGGTGGACCCCTTAGTCAGTGCAATCAATCATAGGTGGAGAACAGCGGTGGCTGCTTTAGTAGCTTGCAAATATTGAGGGGATATGCAAGAAAAAACTATAATTTAGTGCTTTAAGTGTGTTAAAACTGGAAAAAATATGTGGAGTTATTTGACTTGAAATATTTGAGAATAAAGCCCCATTTGAAAAAGGTGGACTACTTTAACAACGCCCACAGGTTGTGGTTTTGAGCAGGATGTAGTGAAAAGAACACATGTACAGCTAAAATAAAAACATGATCTGGTATTTCTTCTTATCCCTATAGCAAGATACCAGCTTCATGGACGTATGATAGGTTGGTGTGCCCCCTGCACATAGCTAGCAGCAACATGTGTCCGTTGTCTGAGTTGTATTCCTCTGCTACAGCAAGCAGGGGTGGGAGTGGGGGTTGGGGGGGAGCTAACTAACTGGAGGAGTGACCGTGTATAGTAATCATCAAAAGATAAAAAAGGGTTTGAGGGGGTGGCGAGCAGGGGAGGGTATAGAGGGAGAGCAGGTGAGAAAGATGGGAGGACAAGACGGCGGCGGCACCAGCAGGCAAGAAAAGGAAGAGGAGGAGCGAGGGATGCAGGGAAGGAGGGGACGAGCGCACGATGTGTGAGGGAAGACATCAGTCACCGTGTGAGCACCAGCCTATCCCTCTCTGACCTATTTTATCCTCCATCAGCATGCTGAACAAGGGATGAGAAGAGGCTGATGAATAATAGAGGAGAAGGAGAGATGGATGAGAATGAGGCTGCCTTCCTCTTGTTCACTTCTCCCTCCTTCACCCTCCCCTCTTCTCCCCCCCTTTTTTTTCCTGCGACCCCCTTTTTTATTTTAACTCCAGGACAAAAAAAGATTTTTATAAATAACTAAAGAGATTTTTTTTGGGTGCGCTGCTGACGTGGGGGCACGTAGAGTGTAATCGTCAGAGATACGTCTGTTGTGAGAGTGTGTGAGAGAGAGAGAGAAACTTGTAGAATACCGGTATGTCACTTCAAGGCAGGGGGATATTTCTAGATTTTTCTTTACGTGATGTACATTGTAATGCAAGAATAAACTGTCAGACTGAAGACAGGAACTGAATCACTTTTGGCTGCTGGAATATCTTGGAGGAGGATGTCAAAGTGGCCAAAACTAGTGAGCTCACATAGATTTCCCTTTTGACCAGTGGATGGAAATCACAGTATATGTTATTTGGACCTTTAAGCTGATGTTTTATTAGTTTTTTTACACAAAGTCTGGTTTTTGATCAAGGTCTAAGGTGATTTGATCTAAGGTACACAGTTCCAAGGCACACTTTGGTAATTATTGACCACCCAGAGGGAACGACCTTATTGACTGCTTGGAGATGTCACCCGTTGTACAGACAGACCCAGATGGTGAGCAAACATGGTGAGCTTCTAGGAAAGGCTGCCTAACAGGAGAGAAAAACAAAGAACGTTTTAACTGAGAATGAGCAGTGGCTGTACACTTTCTTTAATGCATTTGTTTGACTTTAACTTTTGAGTTTTTCTTCCCCGCACTGTATGAGGTGTCATATGGGCCATAATTCACAAACACATTAGTATGTAGTAGCCATAAACATGTCTAATATTAACAATGGATGATTACATGTTATGTGAAAGGTGTTGCTTGTAGTGATGAAGCCACAGAGAATTATCACCCGACTGCAGTTGTTGTCAGCTCTACAGAGCGTTTCAGTGTCTTGTCACTCGTTTTTGTTTTATGACAGCCTTACTGGGCTGGTTCACTCACCGATCTCACCCGCATTCTGTCCAGGTGCAACTTTTTCAGTATAACCCCCGATAAACCCACTCTCCAGTACCTGACTTTTTGTATGAAATATGGTATATAAAGTCTTGTTACACTGACTTAAAAGGTGATACCGTGTCAATGCTGTGTTTACAGATTGTTTCTGTTGCCCCAGAGGCCAAAAAGAAATCAGTTAATGCAGTTTTATAAAACTGCAAATGTACCTTTTTAGTGATTGTTGAACAGTGTTTAACTGCCCATCCACCCCTCCACCACCACCACCACCTCCCCCCGATGCAGCGATGAAATGCTATTAAAGTTACTACTACTGGATTAATTATGCAATCTAGTTACATCCACTTGAATATATTCTAATTCACTGATTTAATGAGAACATGACTACACTGAAATTACTTTGACAAATTATTCTGAAATAGCTGTCACAAGTTATATATAAAATATATGCCAGGAGTGAACAAGACATCGACTCACTGATCCACACCACCAGGATCTACAGCAACGACATCGGAATGTCATTCAGAGCCACTATCTACAAAGATTCATGAGTACATCAGGAAGATGGCCCCAGGTGATGAGTTTCTTATTGAATACCACAGGCAGCGGAAGCCCATTGAGGAAGAGACGAAGGTGCAATCATCATGGAAGGACAAACCCCTGCACGGTATGTACCACCAGCAGATAGAAAAGGTGGCTGATATCGAGAAATCCTACCAGTGGCTGGTAAAGGCAGTACTGAAAACTGCGCAGAGGCACTAATCATGGCAGCACAGGAACAGGCTCTGAGCACAAGATCCATAGAGGCCAGGATCTACCACACCAGGCAGGACCCCAGGTGCAGACTGCAAAGATGCCCCTGAAACAATCCAGCACATAACGGTGGTGTGTAAGATGCATGCAGGCAGGGTGTACATGGAACGCCATAACCAAGTGGCTGGCATAGTCTACAGGAACATCTGTGCCAAGAATGGGCTGGAAGCCTCAAGGTCACAATGGGACACACCTCCAAAGGTGGTTGAGAGTGACCAAGCTAAGATCCTGTGGGACTTCCAGATACAGACTTGACAAACAGCAGCAGATGGCAGTAGTGATAGACGTAGCAATCACAGCAACATCAGGAAGAAGGAATGCAAAAAGCTTGAGAAATACCAAGGGCTGAAAGAAGAGCTAGAGAAGATGTGGAAAGTGAAGGCAACAGTGGTCCCTGTGGTAATAGGAATACTCAGGGCTGTGACCCCCAAACTGGGAGAGTGGCTCCAGCAGATTCCAGGAACAACATCCGAGACCTCTGTCCAGAAGAGTGCAGTCCTAGGAACAGCTAAGATACTGTGCAGGACCCTCAAGCTCCCAGGTCTCTGGTAGAGGACCCGAGCTTGAAGGAGGAACAGACCGCCTGAAGGGGTGAGAGGGGAATTATATATATATATATATATATATATATATATATATAAACTTAACTGTGTCTTTGACTTTAACTTTGAATTGAGACCTATTTGGCCCCTCGTACATATACGTATTTACTGACAATATGTTACGTAATGACCCAGTAACCATTATCCACGATTGTCAGCGCTTTGTTAGCTCTAATTGACCTTGTTCAAATGATGTCATTGATTGGTTAGTGCAGACACTTGTGTTACAAATTTAAAATCATAATCCCTTTTGTTGTGGTCAGGAAATCACTGCCCTCTCATTCACCTGCTCACCCTCTCTCTTCCTGCTCTACTTCCGTCTCTCTCTCTCTCTATGACCAGTGTGTTTAGAAGGCTAAACCTTAATCCCCAGCCTCGCAGTGATTTTATTACTGTAATCTGGGCTGGAATTGGCTTAGCTCTCCCAGGCACTGCCATACAGAAGGACAAGGACAGCACCAGGAAAAGAGGACTTGGGAAGAAGTGTAAGAGAGGAAGGATGAGAGGATAGTCAGGGAGAGGTTTCTAAAAGAAAGGTTTTCATAACATCTAAACACACCTGGTGTTTCCTTTCTGTCCACACTGACTTTGTTACATGCACAAAATATTCAGTTTTTTGCCCTTATTCCAAAAAAGACAATATTCCTACTTAGCTGTTTATGTGGCTAATGAAAAAGAATCTTCCACTAATCTTCCCATTTACATGCAGGCTTGTTCAACCATACGAACACAGCCTCCCTCTTTCATTCGGTCAACCACCTTCTTGAAAAGGTCAGCGTTTTGATAATTCCACATATCCAAAATCCTGTTGATATCCAAGTTTTTCATAATGTTTAAAAGTAGGTGTGTTTCTCATTCTGACCAGAAATGTGGGCTTTTCTTTTCTGCATGCATATCTACCCAAGCTTGGCAAACTGTTGGCTAGTTGGTTCATTTACAACGCAAAGAGCTGAACGTAACAAACTGCGGTAAAACCCTCAATTGAGACGCATATTCCGAATGTGCTGTGTACATGTTCAAAGAATGCTCCTAAAAACCTGAGTAATACTGTCATATCCCACATGACTTTATCGGAAAGTTACATTTGGAATATGGCCTAATTCAGAATATCCAAACAGAATATGCTGTTTACGTGACTTGTGTAAAATTTGTAATATTGTCATATTTGGAAAAATGGTGGAAAAATTAGTGTGCGTGTCAACCTATTCACTGAGATCCAAACATCAGTTAGGTCATCCACATTGGCACAGGGGTGTCCAGGGGTGGGGGGTTTGGTTCACTCCTCCCTCCCTCCCTCCACTATGAAATCACGCAACTTAGAAAAATACTGGCCGACCAACACAATGCTGGCAAGTAAACAAACAAACAAAGTGTGTGTATCAACAGCAGAGAACAATACAGTCGAATAAATACATCCTTCACATAGTTTGTTGAGGCTGAATCCAAATGGAAACAGTAGCACTGCTGGTCCTGCCAACGCTTAAAACTTGTGAAAAGATTAAATTAAAACTGATCACAGCATCTCCAGTGCTTGCTGCTGTTTGATTATCAGCTGATAAATGAGGTTATACCTGCCGACTCATGAGCTGCCTGCACTCCATTTAAAGTGTGTTTAAATCAGCTGACATAGCTGTGATATCACTGAGAAGAACAGCACCGCCCTTCGTGAAAACAACGCAAAACAATGCAGGGTTGTCTGTATAAAAGTTGAACTTTTTGCTGCAAACAGAACGCGACATCATCCGGCAGGGTGCTGCGTTGGCCAGTAGCATATATGCAAGCACACAGTCCTGGTGGATTACTTTGTAATGTGAACAATTTTGGTGTAGTGGCCACAGTTAGTATTGCAGGTCACATGATGCCATACACAATCTTTACCAAAGACATGGCTGTAAAACAATGAATGAATATAATGTATCTTTCTGAATTTGAGCCAAAGGTGCAAATTTTTATATAATTATTAATATTTGTGCCACTCATTGCACAGGCAGCCAGCTGGAAGGACTCTTTTGGATCTACACGTGGAAGCCAGAGGGACCCTGAAAAAGCTTTCCGGCGTATGCACCCAGTTAGCAACTTACACTGGAACTGATGGGGCGCCGTCTGGGAACACGGTATCCAGTTTTCTTAATACAGTTATGGTTTGCCTCTCTTGACATTTGCAACCGAAAAGCAGCTCAACCGCAAGTCAGTGTCAACTGTAGATGGCTCTCAACTGAAAGAACAAAACAAATACACACGCCTGGCTCTCAACTTTGCCTTTCCTCGGTTTTGCATTTCAATGATGCAGCAAGCCAGTGACAGCTCTGGTTTGTGACCCACAGTGTTGGTTCACTGTGGGTTACAAATCTGGGGTCACAAATCTAGCGTTACATCATAAACGTACAGAGACGAGGGGAAGAAAAGGACAGAGACGGGAGGAAAATAACAAAGAACGGAAAATCAATGGTGGTGAATTCAGAGATCAGACAAGCATACACACACACACGTTGCAAGCTAATTCACAGCTAATGTCTGTACAGCTGGTATATTGGCTGTTTGGAGCGAATAAACAGACTGCATGATTCAACGGTAAATTAGCAATCTTCCTCAATAGTGCATGGCTAGGTGTTCTGTCTCAGGTCTGTACCTTAAAAATGAAGCTATAGGCAGCTTAGCTTAGCATAAAGACTTGAAATGGGAGATAACCATTAACCTGGCTCTGTTCAAAAGGTAAAAAAAAAATACTATCTAAAAAAAATCCCATCTGTCTACCAGCTGTAACTTCATATTTAAAAAGTGGTATTAATGTTTGCATCTAACTCACAGCAAGAAAGCTAATAGACGTATTTCACAAAATATCGAGCCATTCCTTTAAGGTTCACCTGTCTGCTGACTGAAAGTATGTATTACTACTACTGCAGTCATCTCTATATCTCAGCTGAAGCCAACCAACTGAGACTGAGGCAGAAAATGCAGAGAGAGAAGACAAAGGGTTGAGTAAATGATAAAAAGCTACAGGTGTGGGAGGAAGAGAGAACAGTCTCTGTGCGGAGCGTGTGTCTCTTTAAGAGCCGGAGTGTGCTATTGAGCAGGAGGAGGAGGGGGGGTGGGCAGGTTGGTTGGCTGCATTGGAACAGTCCTCTCTAATGAGCAGATTTTCTGAGAGAGAGAGAGAGAGAGAGAGAGACAGACATACACACATGCACAGATCAGGAGAGAGAGAGACATACAGAGATCCAGCCATAGGAGGAGAGGAGATTGTAAGACCAAGACAGCAGGCAGGAAGGCAGGCTGTGCGTCAACCGGTGCTCCATAGGGAAACATGGAGACGAGCAGGAGATGCTGAAGAGGACAGAACACACCATAACAGGATCATATTGATGGATGTTATTTCATCAAGCAGCCAACCTGAAGGCAACCCACGCAGAGGATAAACCACTTATGGACGCAGTGGATTAAAGGCGTACAGACAGACAGAGAGAGAGGGACAGCTAAAATAGAGGATGAGAAATTAATCAGTTCAGTTGTTTATTTTCATTGTCTGTGTGTGTGTGCGCACCCGCTGTTAGAAAGTGTGCGTGTGCATCCGTATACTGTGTGCGTGCATAAGGCAGGAGACTGCATTGCTGCTCTCCAGCAAGACAGGACAGACAAAAAAAAAAAAAAGAAGGCAGCCAAGCAGATTACCTTTTCTGTTTTAGCCCATTCTTCTGTCTCTTCCTCTCTCTGTGTATGTGTGTGTTCCTGCGCTGTGCGACCAGGCACAGTGTGTGTGTGTGTGTGGAGAATAAGAAGAGGATGGGGAAGCCTGAAGTGAGCTACAGATTCTGAGTCTGACTTTAAATGGTCTTTTTTTTTTTTTTGTCTGATCATCAGGAGTGGGCTCGAAGAAATAACAATTTCTGAGGAGGAGAGTCTTTTTCCTTCTTTTTTTTCTTTCTCTCCGTCTTACAACATGCCACAGCTCCAGTTTGGGCCTCGGTGCTGATTGGGGAGCCTAAGGGTGGCTTCTCTGCTGGAGGCTAGGAGGTTTGAAGGGCTGCCACCTGGAAGACTTCTCGTCTCTACACCCCAGAGAGGTGGAGGCATTATTAGGTAGGAGGCGGCCGAACGTGGGGGTCTGAGCGGAAAGCAGGAGAGGAGTAGGAGGAAGAGTTGTGTGTTGTAGAGTGTGTAGGCAGGCCGATGGCAGGCCGGAGGAGCTGCCTGATGGTATAAACTCCTGCTGAGAGAGGATAATGGCAGCTCTGGGCCCACTCTCCTCCTCTCTCACCTGCATCTGCCACGGAGAAGCTGGAAAGTGCTAGCCGATGCTACAAAGAGCCCACCAAGAGGATGGAGTGAACAGCGTCACCCTTTCCCACCACGCCGGGAAACCTCTGACAGTTTTGTTTTTCACCCCGTTTCTCCTTCCTCTTCTCCAAACCAGCTGAAAACAAGGGGTGGTGTTGCTTGAGTTCTCTCCCTCTCCCTCCCACTCTCTCCTCCTCCCCACCCCTGACCTCACCAACCTCCAAACTCAGCTCCATGGGTTGGTTCTAGCACCAACCTGTCCTTCTTTTTCCTCCCTTCGTTTTCTTTTTCTTTTCTTTTTCTTTTTGTCGAGGCTTCAGGGGAATTGCCAAGACCTGTTTCATGCATGTCCACTGGCGGCAGGTTCAACTTTGACGATGGGGGGTCATACTGCGGAGGGTGGGAGGAGGGCAAGGCGCACGGTCATGGGATCTGCACGGGACCCAAGGGCCAAGGCGAGTACTGCGGGTCCTGGGCCCATGGCTTTGAGCTGCTGGGTGTCTACACTTGGCCTAGCGGGAACACCTACCAGGGCACCTGGGCTCAGGGCAAGAGACACGGCGTGGGCGTTGAGAATAAAGGCCGCTGGGTGTACAAGGGAGAGTGGACGCACGGCTTTAAGGGACGCTACGGCCTGCGGGAGAGCACAGGGACGAGCGGGAAGTACGAGGGGACGTGGAACAACGGGCTGCAGGATGGATACGGAACAGAGACGTACTCAGATGGAGGTAAGAGGGGGAGGAGAGACCTTACAGGCAAATGCATTGTGGATGTTTTGGGGTGTGTTTGAGTGTGTGTGTGTGTATGTGTGAACCAAACAGTGCCTGTCAAGGAGCGCTATGACCACTGTGCTTTGTGAAAATTACTTGTTACTGGTGAATGATTGACAGGCAGATGACAGTTACAGAATTGACAGATAGGAGGAGTTTGTCTAGAGGCAGGGATAGATGCTAATATTTTCAAGCACTGGCCCCACGAGCTACCAAGCCCCTAAATGTGGTGGCTAAAGTACATTTTTGTCAGCCAAAATGTAAAGTTATGTAAAAACAATGCAGAAAAGGTAATTTAACGGACTTAACACAGGCGTTAAGCTGTGACACCACAGGATGACAATATATTTTTATAATAAATCATTTAAATTGAAACCTCCCAATTCTTTGTAAACATATGGTAAATATATTCTCTCTCAGTCTCGCTCCCTCACACAGATAGAATAATAGAATGTTGAACTAAACGGTGCCAAGGAATCGGGATGTTTGTGGAACTGTAACGTTGCTTTGGTGAAGGCAGGGAAAAATTTGGTGGCCACAAGGGGCCACCTACATGGAACATTTGGTGGCCACAAATTAACTTTTTGTGGCCATGGGCTATAGGGCCATGGCTAATGTCAAACCCTGAGAGGTCTTCTTGGGTCATCCTTTCTTTAGCCTGGCCTTGTCGTCCCACACACACACACACACACACACACACACACTCGCATCAGTACAGGCGTTGAAAACATTATTCTCTATGCTAATTCTCAACCTCTTACTCTTTGCTTCTCTGTCCTTTTCCTCCTCATCTTCTTTCCTCCCAAACCTCACCCCTCACTGCAGCTGTGTGAGGACACACTGTGTACTTTGAGGCCTTCGATTCAGGCCATGCAGTCTTAAGGGATGAGTAAAGGGTTAGAGGACAGCAGCTCCCAAGTAACAAGTCCCAAGAAAGCAAAGTGTTTTAGAAAACACATTACCGCGTAACAATGTGCAGAAACATCAGATCCATGTCTTCACCCTCGATTTCGTCACTTACATATAAGATACCACTTTAATTACTCCTGTATGCTGTAAAATATTTCATGAAATACACCACAGAAGTCATCCAACAGTTGTTATGACATTTCACTCAAAACCACAAATGTGAACCTCATGTTGGCGCTAGAGGAAAAGCCACCAACGTCATTAGGGATCATCTTCTGTGAACCGCTAATGTTTGTACAAGATTTTGTGCCAATCCATCCAGTAGTTGTTGAGATATTTTAGTCTGGACCAAAGTGGTATATCGATTGACTGACCACTAGACCAGTATTGCTATCCCTAGAAGTATGCTGCCAAAAAGCCTGAAAAATCCAATTTCAATTCTACTGACACAATATACCTGAATCTGACAGTTTTGCTAAATACAGTGTTGGCAAATTTAATACATATAATATATGTGTGACTCTGTTATTTTAGATTTGAAAAATCATTATTATAATATTCATTATTAATTACAAGATTCTTATGGAAGAGGATTAGGGCCACATGTGAATTTTGATTTTGTTTTTCAGTTCTGACTTTTAAAAAACAAAAAAAAAAGAATTCACATTTGGCCCTAATCCTCTTCTCTAAATGTAAGCCCCTTTGCCCATGTAAACATATTTTAAACGGCCTTTAATTTTCAGATCTTTTGCATCAGCATTTGATTTGCCCTGAAATAGAAATCAATGCACTTTTCGTCTCTTAGACCGGGGCTCAGTTCAGTCACTGTTAATGGGACACACACCATATGGATTCCTGCTTAAAAATAGATACACACACACACACACACACACCCGAGCGTACACATTGTGCGTGCAGTAATGCACACACACGGAGTCTGGTGGTATGACTTGAGCAACAGAGCTGACGGTAGCATATATGCAGTTTAAGCTTTGTTACATCTCTACAACTAGCTGGCTGTTTTACAATGCTGGTCTAGACCACACACACACACCACATAGTCCTGAGCAGCCTGATGAAATCCTTAGACCAGACTGGTTTCAGGGGTTGAATCAGGATAAAGGAGAAGAAGTTGGCTTGCCAAATAACCAAACACATGGGACAGACGGACGGAGGGAGGGATAGATGAATCGACAGATGTACGGCTTGATTGGTGAATTGACCAATTAAATGATGAACGGATAATGGAAAGATGACTGGCTGGATGGATGGATGATTATCATGATTGCTGTGAGAGATACGCTGTAATCAGGGGATGAGTGAGATCACTACAGACAGAAGGAGAAAGACCAAAATGGACAGCAATGCACAAAGAAAGAAAACCTCCCAGAGAGGGACGTGTTGGAGAGCCACTGTAGCTCTGTGAAGTATTTGAACCCACATACTGTAAATGCAGCAGAGCTTGGCCTAGTTATGAATGTTTATCTTGCTCCAACAGTACACAGTGTCCGTGTTATAATAGCAGGCATTTCATTTTTTATAGATCTATGAGATGTTAAAAATGTATGTAAAGCTAAAATAGTTTTTAATACGGAGAGTAATCAAGCTGGAGCAAGACACCGCAGATTTTATCTGAAATATTACAATAAATAACGTTAAAATGATAAATATTCAAGTGTCCAAAGAGGGAATAAATTTTCAGATAGATAGATAGATACTTTATTGATCCGAGGGAAAATTAGACAAACTGGGGATCTTTCCTCTGTGGTAAACAGAAACATAAGAATAAAAACACAGCAGTGAAGTGATAGTCTAACCATCATAACTACAACGGCGAGCTGTCACTATGATTGAGTATGTGCTAAAGGATGTAATGCAAATGTAGGCGATTAAAAACTAAAATCAGTGAAAGGATCATTATAACGTGAGTAATATAAAATACAATTGAAGATAGATATATAAACAAATACAAATGCAAGTTGTGCACAAGGCTAACGTAGCCGGTAACTGACAGTCCTGCAGCCTGATGACTGAATGTGGGTGAGCATTCAATTTCATTGAATAGCCGTGTCACCTGGGGGACAAAAGTCTGTTTGTTGAGCAAGACACTGAACATACTCCTCTGCCTAGTGAATGTGCTGTGCAGTGGGTGGCGGGCATTGCCCATGATGGACAACACTTTATTTTTGGTCTGTGGTCCAGCTCCATGCTAACCGCAGAGCCACCTCTCCTCACCAGCCTGTCCAGCTGCATAGCGTCTCTCTCCTTAATGTTGCCTCCCCGGCACCGGGATAAACCTTACCTTGCTATGGCTGACTAACATGTCTCTTTCTAGTGACTTTCATGTGGCACATTTTCCTCCCTGGGTTATCTGTAGATCTACTGTATGCTAATTTAGTCCGGTTTGTTTTCTTGTATATCGGTTACGTTGATTTTGTGTTCTTCAAAGGTCATGGCTGAGAGCAAGGCTTGTAAGAAGAACTTGCGTTCAGCCTTGGTGTAGCAGGGGACACTACACAACAATAGTTGCTGTCTCTCAGATGTTCACACAGATGGGGTAAAGTCAAAGATTAGAGATGTCAAGGGGCTAATAGTAGGGAAACTCTCATGCTGTAACAAGTTAAAATAACTAAACACTGAGGTGAAGCATTAACTGGCTAAAATCATCTTACCTAAGAGATTTGCTACATTAATTAGGAAGAGTTCATTTCGGATTAAACAGATTGGACCTGTTGTAGTTTGTTGCTAGCTTGATTTGAAATAGCAATTCATGTATTTAAAGCTCTAGTAACTGATTTCTGCCCAGGAGTCAAGAGTAACTCCGAAACAAACTCAACACATTGACACACTGCCCAGATTTTTTTTTATCACCTCTTAAAGGTATGACGGCTAAACAACTGCCTAACCTTTACACATTCAGCAGACAGAGCAGAGGCATTACAGCTAGCATGTACTCTTTTTCTGAAATCAGTAAGACTGAAGGCAAAGTTACCACTAAACTAAGCAAAGACCTAATAGAGGCTAAAAAGCTCACTTTACACATCGAGTCATTTAAATCAGTGTCAATATTAGAAATATTGATTAATGGAGCCTCCCCCTTAATCTATATTTTTTAAATTGACAGAGAGCTCTACAATATATAGCAGTAACATTAATTTGGCAATATAATTTGCTAAATTTTGTGAATTACATTTTGGTTGTCCGGTGATTTAAGGGTTACTGTAGTGAAAGCCTTACTATCACCCCATGCCACTAATGCTGCACTGTGAGGGCCGTGTTATCAATACAGTGTTATACTTACACTGAACTCTGACTTAATTTAACAGTATATATTGCCTTTGCTTTGAATTCCAGTAATGCCTGAGAAGCTATTAGCTTAATTTACCACTATGCTATATGCTATATGCTATACTAAGCTATAAATGATTACAACTTAGAAATCTGATGAAACTCACTTGTCAGTCTTTTGAGATTAAATGAATCTTCCTTGTGTACAGCAATACTGGAAAAGTACAATAGCACCAGACCTGCGAAATAAGGCATAAAGGTGGGCATAAAGTATGCAGACTATGTCCAAATACCTTTGGTGCTCTGCAATAAACTCTGCCATGGAAAGGTCAGAGTTCTTTAAGTGGTTGAAGCTGACAGTCTATCATTGCAACCCCAGGGCTCTGTCATGTCCAAAGCAATAAGAGTCAGGAGCCAAAACATTCAAAGATGCTCTGCTGCCTACATACTTTTGGAACACGCTGTGCACTTTAGAGCCAGCTACATTTCCCACAGTCAGGTCTAAAGTGACTGCCAGTGTCTCTCTCCCTTCCAACTACACCTGATGCCACATATCTAGGAAACGCTCCTCCTCTATCTTATCGCTGCTTTAGCTTTTCGTTCCTCTCCTACGCTTGCCAACATTCCTCTCTCCTCTCCTCCCACCTCTCTCTTTCCTCCCTCGCTCCACCACATTTCCACGGAGCTGCTCTGTACAGTGGGGTTTCCATAGCAACGCTCACCGACATGCAGCAGGTCAGCGTGTCACGAGGGACTCAGTGTTCCTCGCTGCTATTGGCCGCCCAACCGGCTCTACTGGGCTCTGATTGGCTGGCTTGGCCTTCCGGGCTAATGGTGTTTACTGAGATGAAGATGAAGCTGACTGATTACCAAACACACACACAGAGAAAGAGAGAGAGAGAGTGAAGCAGAAAAAGAAAAGACAGCTTCAGTAATCATTTTAGTGAGAAATGAAGTGAGTCAACAAAGGGAGAGGCAGAGATTACAACTGTCACTGTATACAACAGTGGTAACAGATAACGATTACAGTGGTAGGGTTTGTTGTGTCTGACTAGCTAATATGCCACACATGGTGTCAAACACACAGGAACTCATCCATCTATCCAGTGTTCCTCTTTATATGAAGACTGCAGCAAACACTGAAAAGAAAAGGAAAAAGTGTGACAGCATTTATATGAAGGCACATCCAAGCACAGATGCTTCATTAAACGGGGCTCGTGACAGCTCAGCAGCATCCTGGAACCTCCCTCCTGTCCCCCAGCTGTTGGCAAATATGCTACAACAACATCATAATTGTCCTACATTAACATAGCTTGCTAGCATGCTAAAGGCCACTATCAGTGCAGCAATTATTCCAGCCCTGATCATGTAATGTAAGCTGACATAATAAATACACTTCTCATGTTTACATGCGCCCAGCAACTACATACATTATTATCTACACTGAGGTATGATGGGTGGGCCACACAAAGCCGAAGACTGTAACGGTAGTACACGAGCTTTGGAAGCTTGATGACAGTCAGTATTGATGACAGACCGGTGCATGTAAAAGTCAGTATTTGAGAGAATATATTTGCAGCCTGTTTGAGCGTGTGGGCGGAAGCTCTTCTGCTAACAGCGCCACTATCTTTTCTATCATCCTGTATTGAAGACATGTTTCTCTTGACCACTCAGCCATGCATGTCGATTGGTTATATTAATTTCAATTCAGTTTTATTTATATAGCGCCATATCATAACAAAGTTATCTAAGGCAGTTTTTCATATAGAGCAGGTCTAGACCGACTCTTTATGTACAGAGAACCAACAATTCCCACCATGAGCAGCACTAGGAAAGGAAACACTCCCTTTTAACAGGCAGAAACCTCGAGCAGAACCAGAACCAGGCTCTGAGTGGGCGGAATCAGATTGGAGGTATTGAGGAGCATCTTCTCAAGACACTCACAACTGTTTATTGCCATTGTGCCATACTGGACTAATATAGATGTATGACGTAGATGTATGAGTATCAGAGTCTCAGACAACACCAGCGGGCCACGGTTCAAACCCTCTGTGAGCAAACATGAGCACTGCCACACGTGTCCTTAGCATGACAGTAGGTCCCTATAGAACCTGGGACACCAAAAAGAGCAAACATCGCTATCTTTTGCTTTGGCTTCTAGCTTGCTTCAGGAGTATCCCATCTTTCTGTTGTCTGCTTCTACGTCCTGTTGCCAACTGTTTGTTGGTCATCTTTCTGAGGTGACCAACCTATTCCTCAGCAGCGGGAAATGCTGCTTTTGGTTTGCCAATTCTTGTGCTAATGTTCCACATCTGTGCTCCTCACTTGTCAATGACACTGCATTTGATGCCGTGATGCCACCTGTTTCTGACCCTCACCTGCCGTTGTACCTGCACTGCCACTGACTGTGTTTCCACTGGGGATCTTTCCTCTGTGGTTGTTGAGTCCAGTTTATCCAATGATCGATGTGCATCCATTAATAAGTATGGGAGAGTAATATCAAGTAATCTGCAAAGTCCCATCCATGCCGTCAGCTACTCCTTAATTAATTAGATGGATATGGAGTGGAGAGCTATATTCCATTGCTCTGTCCCGATACGCAGAGTTGTCATTTGGTTATTGCAGTATAGCTCTGTGAAATCCAGTGTGCTCCTACTGGAGCCAAACACTGACTAATTCCTTTATTCTGCTCAAGATGATCCTGTTAAACACTTTGCCTGGTATAGGAGTGTGGTCCCTCTGTAGCTTGCACTGTTGCTGAGCTTTCCGTGCATTGCGATCTTGATCTGAAAGAGAGCGTGGCACATCTCCACCATAGGGTTAAAGTAGGGCTGTTGGCAGGTCCTGCTGCCTTTCAAGATTGCTTCTTTGTTTGATTTACTGCTTTTGCTGTGTGTTTATCAGCAGCCGTGTTACAGTGCCATGCTGCTTGGTCAATTTTGACGTCCAGGCCATCAGTGTAATTGCTCTTCTTTACCGACCTATTCACATTAGCATTTTAATATATGTGTGACTATTAAAGGTACATGAGTACTCGCTGCACTATGGTGCAGTATTTTTGTGAGTGGGTCCCTGATTTTTATTTATTTATATTTATTGACTATCAACAATAGTAAGGCAAATAGACAAACATCAAGACAACATTGAAAATATGAAATAAAAGCATTTTTCTTATTGAAAATCATTGACAATTCTACAGTTCTACTTTTGGTGTCAATAATGCACCATGAAATGTAGAAATTTGGCAACAAAATGCAGAAAGAAGTTAGCTAGCAAGCATGGATGTAAACGATGCGGGATTAGAAAATATTAAAATTTTAAAATGTTTTGTAAACATGTTTATAAGTACTCAAGGATACACACAGTGTTTTGTGGCGAGAAACACTGGATGCAAACATATGTTATTGTCTCTTTTTGTTTGCAAGAAAAAGCCACAGGGTACCTTTAAATCCAGAACGATACTGTATATCTTATCTTTAACTGTGTCTTGTCCAAGGATGGTTCAGCAGAGTGCATGGATGTTGATGAACACATTGGCTATTGCAGGAATCAACGCTGTTGCTTTTCAAGTACAAGACTGTCTCTGTCTGACCGCAACATCTAAAATATTTGGTCGTCTCAGAAGGCAAAAGTCTCATAAATTCAACCACCCATTTGTTTTTGAGGGTAGTGTTCTTGCCACCCACTTGATGTCGAAGGTGCCTTGTTTTAGGTCGTTTTCCATCCTGTAAATATGTATAATTGATTTGGGGAGTCAAAAAGGGCATGAGTGAGGACAGTCAATTTGTGTTTCTACACAGTGGCTTGTGTTACAAAATACAAATAATAAAACAGTATAATATACGAGGTCATCGAAACAAAAAAAAAAACGTCGGTTATAAAATGACAAACGAGTGTGGACATTTTCAAATGTCCAGGGCAGTAGCATACCACAATGTTATCGTGGGTCTTTTTCCTGACATGTTTTAGCAGATAAATAATCCTCAAATGGAAATCTGAAAGACTCAGACAGAAAAAGGGCCTAAGCAAAATCTCTTAAACGGATAACGGTCCCACACAGTGATTTACACAGGCAGAGGTTTAGCTTTGCACTGACTTCCTTTGCTCTCAGTGTTCAGTGATTTGACCATAGTTTAGCTTGTCTGTCTGCATGCCTGCCCTGCATATCTGCATGTGTCTGTTTATCCTCCCTGTCTGTATGGCTTGCTGCCTGTCAGTTGTCTTGTCTACCTGTCTTTAGTTACCATCTGTCTTTCCTTTTGCCTGATCAGTTGTTGCTTTTCTCCCCCAGCTGGTGTGTCTGTGTTACCTGATCCTATGGGTTATACTGATTTCTTTCTCCTTTCTTCATCTTTGGTATTTCCTACACCACGGTGTGCATCACTTCATAGCAGGTGGTACAGAATCTAAGCGTGTAGCTCACCAGATTTACTTCTTCCTCCTGAAAGCATTGCGCATTATACCCACTCATCAGTTCAGAAAAAAGTGACACATCGCGCATAAATGGTGGCCTAAGAAAATCCGCCTCCTCATAATTTGTACATCGCCTTTTTTCTGTATTCTTCCACAGTCGCGCTCCAATTGTACAGCGAAGAAATCATTCAAAAGTGTCACTTGCATTCTGCTTTGGTGTTCTTTCTTTCAGGGCCATTGCCTACCACAACAACCCCACTGCAGGCTTTAGCTTATGTAATGGAAGTGGTTTGATGTTTGTAGTGAGGATTAGCGGTCCTGTCTGAAACAGGAAAACTCTAAATATCTAGCTTGGAAGTCTGCCCTGCACGACTGCTGATACAATACCAACTGGACACACTAATGATGGAGTTTGCCCTGGAAGCACTTGGGATGGCATCGCGCTGCATCTTCTCTAAAGCTGTTAATTATTAGGGATTGTGTGAAAATGAATAGAGGGAGTCATAAAAGGGAGAGGGTTTTATATTTTTTTCTTTTTGTTGCGGGTAGTGTGACTTTTATTTTTGGGAGAGCAGTTTTCTCCCCAGTTTTATATTTTATTTCATTTTCCCCTTTTAGGTTAATTATAAAACAATGAAAATTATTTTTCCATTAACATATTAAAGGTAAACGTTGGATTTATAATGTTGGATTCAATTCCTCGTGCCTCTTTTAGCTATTGATGATTGTTGTACCAGTACTTTTAAATTGTTTTGAGATATTGGGTGAAAGGTATAGTCATCTTTATCCTAAGTCAAGGTGAGGGTAAATTAAACTAATTAAACTTAATTTTAAAAAAAGGTCAAACATAAGGTTCAGCCCCCTCCCCACCCCGATAATTTTTTTTACTTATTATCTGTAATCTGAATATTCTTGTAATTACACTTTTCTTACCTCATGCAATGGCGCATTGGACTATTTACGAACAATCTGAGAAAATGCTGAGAAACTTGACCTTGTTGTCTTATCTTACTTTCCCTCCTCATTTCTCTCACATACACAAACACAGACACTCCGACACGCAAGTGCTGACATGGTGAAACGACACATTAATAATTCATAAAATAACCAATTTCAACTCCTTTGCAGGCCATCTTCCGCCATGCTTTCTCTTTTTTACTGCTGTGCTTCACAAATCAATATTTGGAGGTGCAAAGTATTAACCGAGGCTACTGTGCAATAATATAGACTCGCATTAACTACTTTGACTCCTCCGGAACTAGTGAAAAGATAGAAAAAGAGAAGTACAGTTCAAACAAACAAGCGAAATTTAGTGATTTCGACAAGTGTCTTCTACTTCTGTGTCCTTAGAATGAAATGCAGACCCTAAGAGACAGATGGTTTTTAACCTAGAAATAGAGAACAGACGTGCGCTTTGTTAAAGAGACAATTATGAATTCAGCCTGGGGGTTGGCGCGTGATCAAATCTCCATGCCTCTGTGATGTTTCCGCAGCTTTGATCTTTCGCTGTTAACTCCTTCTCTGCGGCTGCCTCGTGCCCACAGAGGCCCCGACCTGGGTTACAGGCCCATATGATTCGCTTCCTGTTGTCCTCCAGGCAGAATCAGTGAAGCGGATTCTCTTCTGTAGGCCTGGGGTTGAAGCCTTTACAAATCCAAAAGTCTGTGGGGGTTTTTTTTTCAATACAACTGTGACAGTTTCATATTGAAAATGATGAGAGGAGGATAACCTGATCTGCTGTTGCATGTCTCTCTTGTCAGAAAGCAGATAAAGCTTTTGGCCTTTTTGTTCAAAAGAAGCAGCTTTAGTACAAAAATGTAGTTTATTTTCTGACTGTGTAAAGTGTGTACCCCATTCTGGCAGATGCTCATGTTTCCTAGGGTTCCCATGTAATGCGTTGATTTCACATAAAAACTGTGGATGGATTTGATTTTCACCACCAACAGCCTGCCTCTCAGACTGTATATTTCAGCACCATGGAGAGCGACAGGCCCACGTTGGAAAAGCAGCCTAGTGCCCCAATGAATATTTTATTTACTCAGGCATTACTGATTGAGGGTTGTATATGCATCCAAGAAATCATGGAAAAACAAAAGCCCACACACTGCTTCACATATATTTATTCACTCACACTTTAAGTTGCCAGTTTCGTAGGCACTCCTAGCTAAAACAAATGCACTCTGATACAGCGGATCTTCAATAAATCCTACCTTCATGAGGGTTATAATGTTTAGTGTTTGGCTGTATTTTGCTGTGTTTTCCGTTCGTTTTTCTACTATATACAGTAGTCTAAATGCTAATTAACTGTATCTTGTTTGTTTAATCCGTATATAAACCGATGTGTAACAACACTGTTTTATGGGGGTGATGTTGCCCGACTATTTCTTTGCCAGGAGCACTAACTTCCTGGAGCGTCTGCTGGTTGCCTGGCAACTTCATGGTGACGACAGGAAATAGTACCACAAACTGGGAAACGACAATGGAAGGTGTTAATGGATGAGCTTTAGAGCTACTGGTATGCAGAATCTGTTACAGTTGGACAGAACCAGGCTAGCAGTTTCCCAATGTTTTCAGTTTTTATTCTATGCCACGCTAACCTAAGCAGCTGCTGGCTCCAGCTACATATTGAAAAGACAGGCATGAGAGTGGTATCGATCTTCTCATCTAACTGTCGGCAAGAGTGAATAAGTGTATTTCCCAAAATGTTGAGCTATTCCTTTACGAATGCCACTGCCAATTATACTTCACAAACACACAGCAAAATGTTTCTCCAAAATTTTAGTTGCGATCCAGCTGTGAGCAACCCCTCCATTTAATATCAAGGTTTTTTTAGTATGCATGCTGTTTTGAGTAAACTTTATTTTGTCAAATTTTCCAGTGTGAGCAGACTCAGAACCTGCTTAGAATTAGTTATGTGATATATATTTGGATGTACTGCAAGAAGTTAGGGTTTTTCTCATTATATGCATAAACTTTTCAGAAATCTTATTAATAGAAATGTGACCTGTAGCAGAAGCAGTGTCACACAGAAACACAGGTGGTGCTCTGGATACTCAGGACTGTCTCTCTTCTGCATTGCCCTCTGTCTCACTCTCCTGCTCAAGCATGCTGGCGGCCATTTAATGCCACGATGATCTTGTCAAGCTGTTGCACCGGTGTTTATGTTTGTGCGTGTGTGAGTGTGTGTTCTTTGATCTCGCTGTCATATGGTCGTACAGCTGTGTATTGACATTATTACAAAGGCCCAGCCAGATGTGCTGGCCAGCTGTCTATGACACAGACTCTGTGTGTGTGTGTGTGTGTGTGTGTGTGTGTGTGTGTGTGTGTGTGTGTGTGTGTGTGTCTGTGTGTCTGTGTGTCTGTGTGTGTGTGTGTGTGTGTGTGTGTGTGTGTGTGTGTGTGTGTGTGTGGGGGATAAAAAGGCAGCATATCGTTCTAATGGCTAGGGCAGGTTCAGGAATAACACCTCTTCTCACTCAAGTTTCTTTTTTAACAGCACTGTGGATGTGCTTATTGTGCCTGAGTGAGGGTGTTTGAGTGTGTCTTAGACCGTAAGCAAGAATACGATTGGCTTCATTCAGCACATCCCACTTCACTGACACTTGAGCCCACAAGGGAAATGTTTGTGTGTGTTTGCGATGGCGACGGAGAACTTGTTTGCAGTCCTTATATGGTCATGTAGTTTGGTTCGAGCAAATGCGATTGCTACAGAATGAATCAGAGTGCTGTTACATCAGAGGTACGGGCAGGCAGGATGGATCACTTGCACTCCTATTGGAACACACACTTCCGTTTGAGTGTGTGAGTGTGTATGTGTGTGAGAGAGAGAGAGAGAGGAATGAGAAACACACACATACTCAGATGCCCTACTTTTCAGCAGCGTTATGCAGCAGTGAGTGCGGGTAGAACAGAGACACGGTATGAATGAATGGGAATGGATGGACGAGAGAAAGAGGAAACCACTCCCATATACAGTACTACTCATTGACTTAATACTTTGTATTTCATTCAGCCATGGCCGGATTAACCTGTTAGGGGGCTCTGGGGCAAAAAATTCCTGGTGAGCCACTACTGACCCCCTAAAAACACACGCATTTATTCAGGAATATCCACCAGGAAAGCAAAATATAAAGTAATATACGAGAATAAAAGTGCTAAAGCTAGCAGGGCCCTTCTACAAGACTGACCAGACCTCTGAATCTCAGCACATTCCTTGGACTGTGGACATTTCAAATAAGTCTGGTGTTGTGCCCATCTGGTTCCGCCAGTTAGAGAACAGAATTGACCAATCACTGCTTAGTAGGCGGGATTAAAAAAAGAGAATGTCATCTTCCTACTTAGCTAGCTACCCACCTAGCTAGCCTCGTTTGGGGAAAAGGGGTGGATCGGTTAACCAGATGTACATTTACCAAACCAAGCAGTTAGTCTTCATCCTTTATGTGTTTTGTCTTGTAAAACCTAAAAACAGTTTGAGAATTCTGGGAAGCATAAACCTCATCTTTGTTTTTTTGTTCTAGTAGTCATCCTTTGTATGCAGCACCAAATTTAAAGGCCTGTTAAATTATCAGGCCTACTACAGAATTTTTTTTATGTATCTGGTATTAGTAATTTTTCTCCTCTTTCTCTAGGAACATTTCAGGGCCAGTGGGTTGGCGGGATGCGGCATGGCTACGGAGTTCGTCAAAGTGTCCCGTACGGCATGGCGGCCGTCATCCGCTCCCCGCTGCGTACCTCCATAAACTCTCTACGCTCCAGTTCGGAGCACAGCAATGGTACAGCTCTGCTGGACCGGACTGGGGTGGTGATTCCTGGCCCTCCTCCTGTTCCAGGCACTCTGACCACCAGCGTCTCCATGTGCAGCACGGGCAGCAGCGGCAGCAGCCCCGCTGTGTCTCGTGGAGGTTTTGTATTGACGGCACACAGTGAGGCTGAGCTGCTGAAGGGGAAGAGAAAAGGCGGGCTGTTCCGGAGGTCCATCCTGTCCGGGCTCAAGCTGAGGAAGTCTGAGTCCAGGAGCTCTCTGGCCTCCCAGAGGTCTAAACAGAGCTCGTTCAGGAGCGAGGCTGGGATGAGTACTGTGTCCTCTGCTGCATCTGATATCAACTCTACTATCAGGTAATAACAGGAGTAGATGATGGAGGAGGTGGGGTGGTCAAGCTCTACTGCAGGTCAGGCAGTCGTATGGTCTGCTAGTTAGTGAGGTTGTCTTCAAACTGATGGTCTAGGATAAACTGAAAGGAAAACTGACTTTGTTGGCTTGGTTTTAAATAAAAAACCCAGTTCCCTAGGAAGTACGTCCATATTGGAAGATTCCGCACCTGATAATTTACGTCCAACACCAACATTCAGTGCCAATTCTGTAAGTATAGCCGCTCTGACTTAGATTCAGAAAACTGGAGATTGCGTCCTGTCACACACCCACAATGAATGTTTGCCATTTTACTAGCTGTAACTATGATCTTTCCAAAACCTTATCCAAGTGTTTCAGTTGCCATAACCATATTTTATTATAAGTGATCACAATCCTTCCCTAACATTAGCCATACTGTAATTTCTATGTGCATCTTATGTTGAAAGCAAGAGTTGAAAATGATTTGGCATTGAACATAACCCAGGTTTTTTTAGAATCTTCTAGGGTTTGTGTCTGCCATTAAGGTTGTATATTATACACAAACGAAATATTAAACACCTTTTTCCATCCATATTTCCATCCAATTTTGGGCAACTCACCCAACCCTTTCTCAAGTCTTCTCAAGACATCAAGTCCCTTGGCTCCAATATCCTGCTTCAGGCAGAAACATGTCAAAGCAGCTTCAAGGCCATTTCATGGGACTGTTGAATCCAGTACTGGCTGACACTCAGAAGAGTGCATCATATAAACTCTGTCATGAAGTAATGAAATGAATGAAAGTGGTGAGAGGATAAGGAGGGATGACATACTTAGAAAGGGAACTGTCCTTCATCTGGAGGACATCAACGCAACAACAAGCATCTGTCCAGCTTAAGTGTCTTGAAAATGGATTGGCATGCAGTCCAAAGTGGCCTATAGGTCAAAAGGTCCTACTGGTCAGCTGGCTCAGTGCCTGATAAAAGGTTTCTGTTTTTACATTGTGTTGGCCACTGCTCTGCTGTTGTCCACATCAGCTCAGAGTCAGTCACAGTGTGGACATGCTGGTGGGTACTCTCAATTGCAAATGCAATGTAAAAGCCTTGTTTCATTCAACATGGAAACAGCAGCGTTTGTTGACCTGAATGTGTTCAATCAATCCTGTGCCATTGGAAATGCTTAGCATAAAATTCCAAGTACACTGAATTGAGGTGGCTTATTTTTAAAGGCACCAATTACGAGACAAGAGTCAGCAGCTCCTAACCTGTTTGTTGGCAAAGTGGGTGACAGCAGCTTATCAGGTCTGATTGATTATTGGCAAGGTTGATAAGGAGAGGAGCGTCTAGGTTGTTTTTCCCATTCTGCTGCTGTAAACATTTTCAATCAATTATTTATTGATGTGCTGGTTATTTTTATCATTTGATGGTTCATATTATGAACATATTAAAGCAATAAATCTCATGCTGGGCCAGTGAAAACACACTAAAGGGAAGTAGAGATTTAATTAATGGGCCCCGAGGAGGCAAGATGAAAACAAGCCTATGTTTTCAAGCCTATGACACTTTTTATTCCCTAACAACTTCAGATGAACTGTTCAGTGGCTGACCATGAGGGCGTGTTACGCCAAGGATTGGTATCATATGAATAGACAGGGACAAGGGAATGGGGGGAAATATCAGTGGAGCATTGTGAGTGCATTGTCTGTTCTCAGGCTTTTGAGATGTTCTTCATAAGACATTGTGAAAACGAGACATGCATTTTCAACTCTGGGTTCTTGGATTTATCACTCCCTGATTTAAGTAGTTGTTTCTGGATGTTTTGCACTCTAAAATTATTAAAGGCAATATTTCAACAGTTTGCGATATTCCCGTATTTGCTTTCTTACCGAGTGATAATCGAAATCAATCTCATGTATGTGTGATAAGTATGCTTACTTGTGTCAGGACATGGTTAGTCAAGCTTAGCAAAAAGACTGGAAACAAGCCTGGCTATGTACACCACCTCAATTTACAGGTTGAGGATTCATTTAGGGAGTTTCATGCTGGGAGTATTTCTTGGCAAACATGTGACATGATGACGAGTAGGGCCCAAGTGCAGGACAGGAACACTGGAGTAGATGAAAGTCAACTTGGTTTATTTGAGATGGAGAAGGGGGAGATGGAAGGGGAACTGGTAAATGGGGGAAGATCCGGTGGATGGGGGACGTGGCAGGCTGGGGTGTGAAGACAGGCAGGCAGACTCGATGAATGTGCAGGCATGAACCTGAAGCACAGGAGAACAGGATTAGCGCAAGAGCAAAAAGATTCAAAAACAGCTTTCGAAAACTAGAAAAAATCACTGAGGCCAAAGAGCTTGCTACCGGGGGTGGAAGTACTGCAGGATATGCAGAATGACAGGTATGTTGACCAGGGACAACACGGAGCACAGTGGAGCCATGACAAAACAATAGTTGGGCTTCCAGGAGTCTTGTTGTATCGGTGAGGTTGCCAGGTTTGGTACCATCATGCTCATAAAGAAAACCCTGTGCTCACCAATCAAACCTGGCAACCCACGCTTCAGCTGGCGACGCTGCACAGAAAGGTCGATCGGATGAATATACTTGTTCGTCATGAAATAGCTTCACACATATCTCAAACTCAAATTGTCATTTTTACATTTCTGTTTGTGTACAAATGAACAAACGAGATGCAACATTTTATATTGCTGAACTGTAGCGGGATATTTTTCAACTTTAGACAAACTCAGGCTAGCTGTTTTCCCCTGATTCCAGTCTTTATGCTAAGCTAAGCTAACCACTTCCTGACGCCAGCTTTATAATTAACACACAGAAAGCCAATTAGCATATTTTCCAAAATGTTGACCTATTCCTCTAAAATACCATCAGCATAGTCAGTTTTCCCATTTATTGACTACCATCAGGTTATCATTAAAAAGTGTATAATGGATATAAAATCAAGTAATTTGTTTTATCATCCTAGGTTCATATTGCAGTCATAAGAAAATACTTTGTTTTCTCTGGTAGTAATCTTGGCTTTATCGCTTTGTTTGGTTTTGTATGTTCTAAGAAGACCTCGTCCTTCGACCATACCGGATGGAGGTCTTGACAAAAATAGACACTATCTGAGTTCTTTGTTGAGTTTCAGAACACCAGGATCTTCATTTCAGTAGAAGCTGGGTGTTTGATAAAATACCATGTTGCAGAAAGAGAGAGGGAAGACGATGAGAATATTGGGAGGCTGAGATGGCACAGTTGAGTGACTTAAGAGAGCTTTTTGTAGTGCACACATATCAGTAGCCTTTAACATTAAAGATACTATCTGCCGTTGGTGCACAGCACTCTCTCTGTCATGTTATGGTAAAGCTCTCGTAGCTGCCAACCAGACCTATTTTTGTTGGTCTCAAAGAAATTGACTGAATACACCAGCCAAACATTTTCACCTTTCTAGTCTCGGAGATGCAGATGCAGAGTTGGCCGTCGCTGATGACGATGTGGACGCCACGGCAACAGAGACCTACTGCGGGGAGTGGAAGAACGACAAGCGAACAGGGTTCGGTGTCAGTCGGCGATCCGACGGGCTGCAGTACGAGGGAGAGTGGCTGAGCAACAAGCGCCATGGCTACGGCTGCACCACATTTCCTGATGGCACAAAAGAGGAAGGGAAGTACAAACAGAACACCCTGGTGAGCGGCAAAAGGAAGAACCTGATCCCCCTCCGGGCCAGCAAGATCAGAGAGAAGGTGGACCGAGCCGTGGAGGGAGCGCAGAAAGCAGCTGACATCGCCCGGCAGAAGGCTGAGATCGCTCTGTCCAGGTAGTGGCTTCATGGTGCTTTCTGGATGAGTCTGTATGCCTTCTGTTTGCCATTTTCCTCTATTCCTTTGGTTGAAGCAAAAGACCAACCAGTCACAGTTAATGTATAATCTAAAGTGACCTTAAAGTCCCTAAAAACTATTTCTCAAGTGACTTACTTATTAGAATGATTTTGTTTGTTTCCCGTGAGAGATTTTTAAGAGCTTATTTGTGTTTTGTCTGTATTTCGTCTTACTTGTTTGATGTGGGTGGTGCTCAGTTGGAAAAGGTGACGTCCTGTACTTCTACACCAATCAGGAGCACCGTTAATCAGAATCGGATCAAACCACACCCTGAAGGTCCTGATGACGTAGATTACGTTTTTTGAGTGTCACGCTTAACAAATAATAAGTATGGATGCTTTGTTAGTTCCTCTATTTGTCATGAAGACTTAATGTCATAGAGAAATACTAACGATTTGAAATATTTTCAGAGACTCTTCAAAGAGCAAAAGATATTGAGACTTTGCATATTAAAGGATGTGAGATTTAAAGTAAGTTTTCATTAAATCTCTTGAAATGTAGGGTTATTTGCCTGCCTGGAAAGAACACATCTCCGCTGTTATGTTACCTAAAGGGCTACAGCTTTCCAAATGAAGGCTATGATATTCTTTATAAGCCTCGTTATAGAACTGAATTGCCATTTCGTTTCACTCTTTAATAGTCAGTCTAAAGTCAGTGCTCGTGTTAGCTGACTTTTGTTTTGTCTTGCCCCTCGATGTCATTTTCAGTTGACATGGAAGCTGCCGTAACGGATGCTAGGTGCAGTAAGAATTATGTTGATTTTAGAGTTGTTTCTATAATGGATTTACAATAACCTGTGCAGCTGCGTCAATCTTATCTTTGCTTTTCTCAATTTTTCGTGGGCACAGCACCTGACCTGTATGAATCGCTCAACAAACCAAAGACATTGGCATCAATTCAGAGGCCTGAAACCAGACTAATTACTGTGGCATTTTAATTATATTCTGTTAAAGATAGTGGAATTTGGGACACCATTGCCCAATGCAACCGGTTATCCTGTTAATTTTCCAAAGCATTGGTAAAGTCAGGTCACGCTTAATTGTAGATGCTCCACCTTTCCAAAGCTTATGCAACAGTCTGCAGCATACAATACTTCAATGATGAGTATTTTATGATTAATCAAACGTTGTCATTTGGTGTTTAAGCTAAGTATTACTGTTAACAAGTAAGCACACAGCGTTGTACATTCACTATGTAGTGTTGCCTCACGTGATTTTTTACAGGTTTGTACAATAATCCCCCATCTCTTTCTTCATGTGTACGAACAAATCTTTAACACTGAATCTTCAGACTGATCTGACAGATACTGAATCACCATTGTTGGCGTGTTACCTCCTCATAAACAGTATCCGTGTGAACTTGTACTGAAATGAAAGTAACAGTCTGAACCCGCAACATACTGAATGTAATTCTTGATTGAATCAGTGACTCCACAAAAAATTAACTACATACAAAGTCAGTGACTTTGAATATATGATCTGAACAAAATGTGAAAAGCGATTTGTAATTTCCACCTCTAATCTCCATTCCTTACATTCCATCTACCACTCTGTTTCTGTCTTATTGCTCTATCTTGGCATTGCAACAGCATCCATCCCCTGTGGCTCCATGTGTCTTACTCTGAATCATTTGTGGAAGTTGGCTCTACATGTAAACACTTGTGGATGGCTCCATTCCATGTTATAATTGAGATCAATGACAGATTAAGAACAGGATTGAGGTTAAGGTGAATGTAGGGTTAAGGAGGTTATGGCACAAGCGAATCAGCTAGCAAAGCCAGACCGCCAGGAGCTGTTAAGACTTTGAAGAAGCTGCTGTGCTGAATGGAAATGAGAGCCTGCTCTTATTATTACTCTGCTCATTGAACCAAAACAATGAGCACAGTTGGGGTTATGATGTTAATGGGCATGCCCTGACCTTCTTTACTGCAGCTAGAAACTTTTGGACAGGAATATAAAGCAATATGTTTTGTTTTTCAGCCCAAGATTCAAAGCAGAAATTAATTAGTTGCTCTGGGACCTGTAGTCATGGATACACATTGATACTCTGTCACGTGGGGACCCATCAGAAGTAGGCCTATGACCCATTTTGGTCCCAGACCTTGTTGTTTCAAGGAACCAGGTTATAGGGCCATGAATACTGTAGTTCTGTGGTACTACTTTCTGTCATAGATTTATTTTTCTTAAACATCATTTATAGATCAAGGTTGTACGGCAAGATTTGGATAAGAAAATTTAACAAATGTCAAGGTGAACATATTGGATAATGCTACAGCACAGTAATCAATCCAGGGGTATAAACTGAACAGGCAACTTGGCAGATAGCTCCACAGTAATCCCATTCCACAGTTAAATTTACATCCACTAAAAGATGGTTTGCCAGAGCAACTTCTGAAAAGCAATAAAGATATATTTGAAAAAATAGTTTTGACATTTTGGGAAATACACGTCACTGTCTTGGTGAGGGTTAGATGATAAAATTAATACCACTTTCATGTCTGTACGCTAAACATGAAGCTAGAGCCAGCAGGCGATTATCTTAGCCTAGCATAAAGACTGGAAGCAGGGGAGAAAAGCTAGCTTGACTGTGTCACCTCCAAAGCCCACTAATTAACAGGTTAAATCCCGTTTGCTTAATCTGTACACAAACAGAAATGTAGAAACCATAAATTGTGGTTTTATGGGGAGTTTTATGCTAGCTGTGTGCTTCCATTCTAGCTAAACTAAGTTTAACAGAGAGTATAACAGTGGTACCAATCTTCTCTTTTAACTCTCGGCAACAAAGTGAATAAGTATATTTCCCAAAATGTCAGACGAATGTGTCCCATACAGATTATACAATTCTAAAAATGTGTCATCATGGACTTGACTTTAAAACAACAAATTGCTTGGAATCTTGCATTTTTAAAGCTAAATGTTTGATTATGACTCTAGTGTAATGGCAAAAAGTAATTTTATTTTGACTTGATTTAGTTTAGTAAGATGTATTTGTCTGTTTGGGGTTTTTTTCTTTCATTTTTTCAAGATTTTACTTTATGTTTGCCATTTGTATGTATGCTAAGTTGACCCGGCAGCTGACAGTGTGCCAACGCAGCCTGAAGTTCAAACCTTATCATAACTGTGGATATGTGCTACAAAATCAGATCTTGCTGCATGCAACCTACGGTACATGTGACTTGTATTTGAACACTGAACAATGGAAGGGAAGCAGATACTGTCATTTCCATGTTATCCAGGAAAAACACCTAACCTCACAGTGCCAGCCCAATTTTGCCTCTCTTGGGTAATATTGTACAATAGATGTTCAGTCCTGCAAAGGAAAGATCTGAGCAACAATTTTGATAAATGTCTGCCGAGTAAAAGCAGACAGTGGGTTAGTGACGCTGAGTTTGTGAATGAACCAGTTGTTTGAAAAGGGCTTAGGTTTACTATGCGATTAGCAGTTGACCTTGGAGCAGATCAATAATATAATAATGTGTTTCACACTGTCATGCTCAATAACTGTCACCTATGTACAGTGTGTGTCTATATCCATGTATTTGCATGTGTTTAAGAGTAGATCGCCTGTTTTCTACCCGTGTCAAGGCTTAGATGGACGAGCTTGTTAAGATGGGGACAGAGAAAACACAAGAGCGTGACCAAAGAAATGGTGTGGGATAGAAAAGTGTGAAAAGACTGAGATGAGGAGAGTGCAAAAGTGGGATTTAGAGAGAAAAAGACTGAACGAAAGTGAGACAGAAAAAGTAAGGGAGAGTGAGCGAGCTTTCTGTATTATGCCAACGATGTTGGCAGGCAGCCTGAGAGCGCGCAGAGGCTGAACTAGAGGCTCACACACACAAACCTGCTCTTCCTTATATGCTTCTAAGCTTACTTGCGTACCGTGTGAATGCAGCTGCTGAACATGCCTGTGTTTGTCGAAGGTACATGCAAGAGGATACATGAGCTGAATCACTAAAGATCCAATCCTATTAGTCCTGTTGACAGTCTTCTTCTGAGGGCAGTGTGACCACAGCTCGCTACAGCCGCTCACCCAACCCATCTCACACTGTTGATAAGTCAGGCAGAGGAAGACTGACAGAACGACATGGAGACCAATTCAAGTTAAAGAACACATCAGTCACTGGGTTGTCACATATTAATGTGATTAGGTCTCTCGCTTCTTGTATAATTCTATATGAATAAAATGATTTGTCTTGCTGTGTGTACGTGCAGAGCAACATGTGCACTATTATAAGGACAGATAACTTCAGACATGAGTCTATACTAGAGGATATAAATAATTTAGGCAGTGGTATAGGTTTAATATACAAAGTGGGCGAACTAAGACCTTTTATTTTTATAAATATGAGACCCTGTTCCTATGTAATACACCACTTTGACATTTGTGTTTGGGTCTATTTAAGTCAGGATGGAATTTAGGGTGAACTCTAGTCCCTTGAAGAAGATTAGGTGGTTTATGTTTTATAAAAGTTTCACAGCTCTGGATATGAGTAAGCTCATTATTGCTCTTCACAATTCTTTTTTAGGTTCACTGACCTTGTTAGCCTTTTTGTTGTGAATTCATTTTTGATGTGAGCTATGCTGATATCCAGCAGAATGGCTGACTGCTACAGTAACTCATTACCAAAGACTTGGGTTGGCTCGCATTTTGCACAAATTAACAAGGCAGACGGCCACCAGAAGGCATAGATAATGATTTTAACTAGCTTCTTTGTAAATATATCTCTTAATGTTTAAATTAATTTTAATAAATAAATTGTATTGTATTGTATTTCACGTTGTATGCTTTCTTAGCAGGTTTTTTTTTAGATAAGGACATTTTTTGAAGTTTCATCTCTGTGATTAGTACAGAAATTGGTCCTACGTATGTTTAGCCTAAACAAATGGCAGCTATTCGCTATATTTCTCAAATCCACATTTCCCATAAACTCTGGGAAGGTGGTCTGGTTTGCTTATAGTAATTATGCTAATGCCTCCAAATGAATATGCCAATGATTCACTGATGTGAAGACTCTACTGTGATATTCATTAGTTTCACCTGATTGTGTGTTGTCTTTGCCCGTCAAACAGTTTGCTTCTTTTTCAATCTGTTGGTTTATGTCGGTCTCTCTGCCTCTCTCATGGTGCCTGTCTATGATCCAGTGGCTCTCTTTCTGTTCCATTTTGTAACCGTTGTTACCTGGAAGCAGTATATCTGTCCTTGTTTTATTCTGTCCCCTGAAGTTTTTCCTTGGAACCGTTGCTTAAAAATAAGTTTAAAACTTCTGTGGCAATGTTCGACTGAACCACTTGAGCTGAAATCTGGACCCACAGGTGGACGTGGCAGGGTTAAGACATTAAAAGAATAAATGAAGACACACGGGCAGGACATGCAGACTTCGGCTAATGTATGCTGAGGAGGATTGTGCTCGGATATTTGGAGGGCAGGAGCTCATGCACGGAGGGGGGGGCTTAAATTATTTTTGGGGAGGGACAGAGTGTCCTTGTTTAAAGTAGGGTGCCACTTTGTGCTTGCTTAAAGTAGATAAACCCAGCTCTCAATACAAAAAGTGCTGGAATGAAGCTTTTTCATGAGGGCAGTCAGTGTAGCAGAGGAAAAACGAGTCTGCAGCCATGCTAGCAGCTTTGTGAGGCACAGTGGTGCTTTGAGCTACATGCTAATACATCTTTATTTAGTGTGTTAGCATGCTGACAGATAAGATTAGATAGCGACATTGATGTTTTCAAACTACAAACAGCTGACAACTACATTTAGAATTGGTCGAAACTCTAAATTTATTTTAGATTTATAAACCACAACATGTTTTTGCAGCCTCTGAGATGAGGCCTCTGAATCAGAATCAAAATCCGATTTATTGCCAAGTAGGTTTTTCAAATACAAGGAATTTGCTTTGGTGAATTGGTGCATTAAAATCTGAAGAAATATAAAATAAGTAAAAATCAGATAATAGAAAACAAACTGTACAGAAGTATGAATATGGAGAGCTATACATTTAGTGCAGAGTGTGCATAACATTTGCTGACGATGTTCAAGGTTCACAGTGTGCAGTTTTTCTTGGGCGTACACTAATATAATGTGTAGTGACACAGAAGCAGCGTAAAGCGCTCACCACGCTGCTGAAGCTTGTCAGCGGGAGCAGGAGGTAGCCTGCAGATTTAACTTATTCGATGGGTATCAAAGATGTGAGGCTCTGAATATTTGCCAAGTTCAGTGCAGACAGTCCAGGTAGGTGATGCAGGTTTCTGGTTTTGTTGAATAATGGCAGAAATCCAAGTTGAAGCTCTGTTATGATCTAAACTGTACACACAGTGTAGTTGGTGCCTAGTCTTTAAAGCCAGCTCTTTCTTCGTGGTACACCCATGCACACACACACACAGAAATGTCTAACCCAGATTCAGATGAGCAGCAAAGCCCAGGACAGGACAGCCTCTCTCTCTGTGTCCCAGAACAGCAGGGTATTTCCTTGTGGAACACCAGGAAAAACCCTGAGAGGTGAAACACGGTCACAGGATATTTGCTGCAGATACTCGTGGAGCTGAAATGAAGGCGCAGCGGCAATCTGGTTCAAGGATGATGTGGCTCTTTGTCCAACGTCCCTGGAGTGTGCATGTTTCTAAAATTGTCCACAAGCTGTTAGATATTGAATGTTTATCCAACTTCTTAATGTTGACGGGTGCTATCCACGTTAGGAGACGGAGAGGTCAAAGGTCAGGTTCGGCTCCAGAAATTCTGTGTCAGCTGTCCACGTGCCTGATGTTACAATAAATCCCGGGTTTGTGTGTGTGTGTGTGTGTGTGTGTGTGTGTGTGTGTACAATACCAGGTTGATGTGCCCTGATCGCTGTTGTCACATGTGCTGATGTGACTGATGTGGCATCAGGCTACTTGAGATGAATTAGAACCAGATAAACACACCAGTGACTCACTGTGCTTTGTGGACGGAGCCGTTCACTGCAATCCTGTGCCCTTGTTTCATCAGCAAGCCCAAAGTCCGACACACACACACACCCACACACACACACTCTATTAGCAGTGATGCAAACCGGAAAGCTCTGTTAGATATTCAGGTATGAATCATCCTCTTCATCATCAGCTGGTTCAGAGCAATGACAGAGATGATGGACGAGCTTAGCATGAGTCCTGGTTTAGACTATCTCTCCCCGTCTCTCTCCTCTCCTCACCTCAGTGTGCTTGTTCTTGTCTTCCTCTGTGCGAATCTCTTCCATCTCGTCTTTGTTTTGGTTCTTCTTTTCTTCGCTGTCTTCCTTTATCGCTCTCGTTCTTTTAGCCTTGGTATTCCTGCTCATGTAGCATTTCAAACATCAGTATATGTTTTTCAAACACGAAACTCCTCCCCAGAACAGTGATTGTCCAATCACAGATAAGCAACTGAACGGTAGGCCTGGGGCTGTAGTAGGAGTGATACTCGGTATAAAAAGCTTAGAGAGTTGTGTCTTTTTTTTTTTTTCCAGCTTTACCAAAACCAGAAACACAACAGCAAAATGAGAAGGAATTGATTCAGTTATGTGTTTCCTCACTCTAAAGTAAGCTAAGCAGTTAGCTGGAAACATCAGCGTGCCTGGCTAACTTACTATCTACAGCAGTGACCCAGCGTTTCTTCCTAAGCCAAGGGTCAAAAACTACACGATATTGTGTGACTACAGGTTACATCAGACATATCCCCTTTTCAGGACTGAAAACCTTTTTCTTTTGTAAAAGTGAAACATACCGTTTGAAAATACAAACAATAAAGAATAAATCTAACCACCGTGTTGCTTGACCAAGAATATGTATCTATAGCAAGATCCAAACTGGGTTCTGTTGCAACAAATATTTTAATATTTTATAACTAGCTTTACCCTGCAGTACATGGACAATGTTCCTCCTAGTTTCTGTGACTTCTGCATGGACGTCTGGCCTGGGACATGTAGGATATTAGTAATTTTGAGTGGTAAATCTGCCATTGTTATTGTAAACTGCACACAAGCTGTGGTAGACTTGAAATCTTGAAAGGGCGGGGCTTATCGAAGGGTCCGTTACAACAATAAAGCCGTATTTTTATCGAAAACTTTGTTCCTTCCTGTCATAAAGAAGATACTGCAGCTTGTCCCCCCCACCCCTTCTTTTGCTTTAACATAGAGGTTGTCAATCTTTCGGGCACTTCTGTAATTACACTGTCTCACAATTAATCTGGTAATGATTCATTGATGGTGAATACCTGACACTTTTTAACTCCATCTTCTTTCTTCCCGTTCAGTCTCTCCCCACGCCATTCTCCATTACACCTTCTGTACCTCTTCTTTGTCACACCCTCTCCTCCCTCCCTCTCATCACCTCGCTCCATCTCTCGGTCCTTTCGCTCTCCTTGCCCTCCATCTGCAACCCTTTTTCTCCCCATTCTCTTTTGGACAGGATGTGGTGTTGTATAATCAAGCCCGCATTTAACAGGCAACTTTTTCTCTCTCCAGGCAGTTGGTTCAACCAGAACAAGGTTGTTACTGGGGAAGACAGGAGTGGGACAGGAAGTTGTGGAGGAAAGGGTGAAAGAGAGAGAGAGACATTATAGGAGCTCTTTTGTGTTGTGGTGTGAGCACCAAGGTGAGAGCAGGCTGTGCCAGATTAGCAAGAGTGTGTTTGCATGGGAAGCAGTTTACTCATGACAGTTAAGCCATGTGAATATGAGACTCCTGTCCAAATTTCTACATGCGATTATGTCACGTGAAACTCTCCTTACACCTCACCTCCCCCACAGCCGACAGGCAAGCACTCACACACACGGTGGTGTTGAGTATACTGTGGCCCTGGCATAGCAGAGAGTGCGGAGAGGAGCAAAGAGAAACAGAGAGGCGAAGAGCAAAAAATCAATAGCCATCGACATGCAACACTGCATCAAGACTGTTACAGCCGAGAGAGAAAAGGCAGGGAGGGAGGGAGGGATGGAGAGGTTATTTTACACGAGTCGAGAGCCTTTCGAAAGACAGAGAGAGGGGCGAATGGAAGGAGAGAGACGAAGGTGAGAGGGGGCTTGAATTTGAGACAAAAAGATCTATTTGATATAGCCAGAGAGAAAGAAGGAGAGGGTGGGACAAGAGGCAGATGAAAAGGGGATTGTGATAAAGAAGGAAGGTTCAATTAAGAAGATGCAGAAAGGAACATGTGCAGAAATAAAGGAGAGAGCGAGGGAGATATGAAAAGGAGGCTGTAAAGGAGCAGTTGAAGGAGACGTGAAAAGCAACAAAACAGGCAGAGGCAGTGAGATGGATTTTTTGTGATAATAAACACATTTCTAGGCAAAAGATTACAGTGCCTATAAACAGACGAATACATACTATGTCATCATGCTGTAGCTCTTTAATAATTGTGCTCCCAAAGCTACTGTGTGCCATAACAAGACGCAATAAAACAGATAACTCAGATATGAATGAGGCGGCATATGCAGCATGTTCTTTTAATAATGATACCCGAGAATAAATGCTTTATATGGCAGTGATGTGATTGAATATAGATGTATTATTTAAGTTTCCATATTCACAGGAAAAAATGTCCTGAGTGTTACTAGGGCTTGCAAACATTTGTTAACACACATTTGTTATATATTACCTTAATATGAACTCAGAAAAACATTGAGGACCTCATTTATATAAGTTCACAAAATAATAAAAGATACAAGATAAAGGCAAGGCAGCTTTATTTATATAGCAGCATTATTCAATGAGCTTTACAAAGGCACAGAAATGCATCAGAATGGCATATAAAATAATAAGAATAAAATCAATTAAGATTAAATTTTTAAATGAGATCACAAAAAATAAAAATCGTAAAACAAATGTGAAGCATATAAGTTCAGTTCATAAAAGATAAAGGACGCAGGATTCAGTTATGCACTGAAATGAATGAACAGCTGTGAGGTGGTTTGTATTATGTAATTTTCACAAGCAGTGACCCAGCACCTCTAGAAAATTGTCCCCAAAGTGACAAAATTGTACAAATACAGTAATATATGGCTGTAATGAGAGCCTAATTTAACACTGTGTGTTCACATTAAAACCTCTAAATCACTGCTCACATCTCAGATTTGTTCTGTGAATCATGACAGTCTGGTGTTTTGCTCATTGATGGCTGAAAACAAACTAACCCCTGCCTCCCAACGCAGAATCAGCTGACATGAACATGAGGTCAGGCTGGATGAATTAATTTAAACCAACTGGCAATTGAGTCTGATTATCAGGCTGCATCCACACTGAGCCGTCAGACGCCCAGACGACCCTGCTGGAAGAAACAGCACCGTTGGTCCAAGCGGTTCTTTTCAGCAGGGAAGCGTTTTCAGGTTGCCTTCACAAAGTTTTCCATCCACAGTGAAAACCCAAATGTCATGAGAGCAGCTCAGTTTCTTCTTCTTCGTCCTCTTTACGTTGGCAAACAAACTGCATCATAGCTTACACCTGGTGAGTGGTGCAGACAGTCTGGTTACTCTGTCTCAGCTTATTAAATCTCTGTTCTTGCTCCTCCTGCTCTCTGTGATCATCTATATGATGTTTTAATGCAGCCGAACTAACAGTTCACAATGACTGTTTTCATGTTCATGTTTTTCTCTTCTGTCAGACAGCTGAAGGAGCATAAAATAGTGCTTCATTTAATACCTAATAAACATAAGGTTAAAGACAATACCTGTATTGTGTAATTGGCCACTGACATAGAGTTGTCTTCTTTACTCTACTGCCACACAGTTCCACATTAGGCTTACAGTATGTATAGTATGTTTTTTCTTCCAAAAGATCCATTTTCTTCATCCACACTTAAAGACAATACCAGTAGTTTAAGCTTTACCCACGCTGAAGACTGTTTTCAGCTCTATAAACAGATATCTTCATATGATAGTCTGCTTGTACAGGTAGTATTTACCAATCACATTTGAGCGGGCTTTGGTTGCAGTAAATAGTCGGTGTGGAGAGTTAAAGAGGCGGAACGCACTGGCCGAAATGCAATCTAGGAACCCATCGGCAATTGTTTGACGAGGATTTAGCTTTATCAATCTCAGAACCATAGAGATTAGCTTTTTAAAACTTTATCTGCATTAAAATCAGGATCACACGATAGCCGCTGGGTTCCAAGATTGCCCCTTGGGCAACAAACACCAGAATCCAAAACAAAGTTAATGGAGGTGAACTGGTTGTGTTCTGAGGGTCCTGTGTGTATTGAATAAACCAGGGCTTAACCACAAATACCCATGTATCAGTGGAAAACTGAAATACTGTGGTACACTGCTGGCACTTTTATTGTTCCAAAGGCCAGTTACTGTTTTGTTTTAACTACAGTATTTTTGGTCTATTCTGTTTTTTTTTAACTACAGTCCCATATCTCCTTCCAACCTGCTGTACTTTAAAAAACTTTTTTTTTTAAAAGGAATTAGTTTTGGACATTTCCATTCTCTTGCTCATCTCTAAATGTTTAAAAGTTGAAGTTATACTCTCTGCATTCTGTCCCATGTTTTCTGTGTGTCAGGACGGCTCATGCACAGGGCAAAGCAGAGGCAGCAGTAGGAGCAGCTCAGAAAGCCCAGGAGGAGAGTCGCATGGCGAGGGTCACCGCCAAGCAGTTCTCCCCTTCCTTCCAGCACCCGGGAAATGGTGGGCACACACACTCACCAAAGTCACAACATACATATACTGTATACCCGTATGGAGCAGCGCATCCATAATCTGCAAACCCAGTAAAGCAGTTAATACAGTATACACAACAACACATGTGCGTGCACATGCGTGAACACGTGTGTATGTGTGTGTGGGTTGGTAATAAAGGTCAGTGTAAACCACCCTCCAGCTTTGCGTTTCTGCCTCTGTCACTCATCCCTGCACAGCACTGCAGGTAGCCAACCCAGAAGAACATGCACTACTCAGTGCAGTGACACGCACAGACACTGACTTCATGACACGTACTGTACACTCCCACACGCAGATACCTGAGATGACAGTGATTGTTCTTTTGCCATCTATTCTGCTCTCAGCAGCTGTCTGTTTCTCACACAGCTAAAAACAAATCACTTGTTATTGTGAGGACATCTATGTCAACAGGTGTCAGTGCTGACATTTTGTAACATGCATACATACATCCTGGACATCATCATGTACACTTTACATTTGTTTGCAGATAAAAACTAAGGAAATGTATGAAAATGATTAGGGGAGAGGAGAATGGAGGGTAGTTTGAATATTTTGGACTTTCAACTTTTTCATGACATCTTTCTGATGTCACCTGTCTTTTGCAGGCATGGAGGTGCAGCGTCCCAAACGTCAGGTGTCCAGCGAGGTGGAGGGTGAGGGGCTGTCGAGTAGCGCCGGCACCGCCGACAGCCCCGACCTCTACGTAAAGAGTGCGGCCTCCGACGACCCCTCTAACGATGCTGCCACCCCTGACCTCAGTCCCCCTTCCTCCTCACCACCCCACACGCCGCCTCCCCCCACCCGGCCGTCCCAGCGCACCAAGAGCGCCCGCTTCCACCGACAGACTGCTGTGGACCACGGGGATAGGGGGAAGGACGGAGGAGAAAGGGGGGAAAAGGGGGTAGGAGGAGGGCAGACCGAGATTCAGGTGTTGATGGAGGGAGGAAGTGGGGGAGGTGAAGGCGGAGGAGGAGGGAAGGGGCAGTATGCACGGGCCAACAGCTGGAGCGAGGACAAGAGGAGAGGGATGTTGTCAAAAGGAGGAGGCGGAGTCAGTGGACGGGGAGCGAGTCGGACCAACGGACACAAACACAGCTCCTCCAATCACAAGTCCCGGGAGCATGGATCATCCAATCACAGACAGGTCAGAGGGGACAGGTGGACAGAGTCGTCCTCGTCTGCCTCTTGGACGTCCGGGCACAGGGGCGTGCACGGCAGGGGAGGTCGGCTGCTGGAGCAGGATGAAGAGAAAATTAGCAATTATGAGATGGAGATGAAGCCTTTACAGCCAAGAGACTCCACTACCCACAAGCCCCATGGGCACGGGGAGGAGAGGCACGGGCACAGTCATGCTCACGGAGAGGGGCGCTCGCACACCGTGCAACGACAGCGGCATAAGAACCGCGATGGGAGAGACGGGAGGGAGGGAAGAGAGGGCAAAGAGGGGAAGGAGGGGAGTAAAGACTCAGTGCACACGCTGGACAGACCGGGGGAAAAGATGGATTCACGGCCTCTACGTCGGGACCTCACCCTCTCCCCCCCTCTGAAGTCCTCCCCCATCACACCGGAGCAGCAGGACCACAGCCTCTCGCAGGGCAAAGGCAACTCAGTAAGACTCACACTGATCACACAAACATTACTCTGTTACACACACATACAACACTTAACCAACTTGGAAAGATGCAAAAGCTGCACAAAGCAAGATTTTTGTTTCACTAAAACTGCTGATGACAGGGATCTTCTCAACACAGCACTGCACAAATTACTTTCAGGTGCTTTGTATGGGCATTGGCTGAAAAGCCTTCTGGTACATAGTTTGACTTGAAATTTAGAGAGAAAAATACAAAACTGTCTCTTTAACACAACACTCTTCCCCTCACTGTGAAAAAACAACTGACAGCCATAACATTACATTTCTCGTCTTTCAGACTTCCAAAACAATTCCATGAGTGCACAGTTGCCTTCAGCCAGTATACAACTGTTGCCACAAAATACAACAACACAAAACTCTCATCCCTGAGAATATTTAAGGGTAAAAAATGACACTGGAGGATTAGATGTTTTCTTGGTGTGCTGTTCTGGGCGGCACCATAGTTTCACACGAGTAGGGGGCCAAGCAAACGGCCTTCCACAGTGAAGTTAGTTAATCACATCAGCCAAAACATCCCCAAAACCTAATTGCTTTATCCCTGGGAAAACATGAAGGTTTCCCAAATGATATTGTAGTTTGCTAAAAAGAATATCAGTGCCAAAATGGTTTTATATACTAAATTATATAATAAAATACCTTACAGTAAAGGCACCTCTGTACAGTTGTAAAAAGTGAAATAAAGGTGTAAGACACAAAAATGAGAGATAGGATAACAAAAAAGAAATCACCCAAAATTTTAACTATGGAAGCAATAAAAGCCAAACTTTTTTTAATTATGTAAGAAACTGATCAACGTTTGATATAAAATCACGTTGAAATCTTAATACCACTGGATTTATAGCATCCATTGAAAACCATGTAACTGACTATGTGATTTGGAATTACCCTCCTTAAAATTTACAGAAAGTATATTCAACCAGCTCCTGAGGGAAATATCTGGCCCTTTAGCAGCTAAATGCTCCACTGTGGTCACCAGCTAGTCGCTAACTTTGGTGCTGAGCAGCTTGCTTAGAGTGAGTTTATCAGAGCTTTTTTGCTGAAAACACTTGCCGCTGGAATCAGCATTGTTGAGAGCACTTAGACTAAACCAAAACATTAAGGTTGCAGGCTATAAAACCAAACCAAAACAATGATGCTATAAAGCTCTATAGAACTGAAAGGAACTGTAGAGTCAGTTGAGAATTCTCCGTGGGTCCAGAGTAATCAATTTCATTTTATATGCAGCTGCATGGCTCTGTTTGGCCTTAATATCACCCTGGACAGCAGCTGTATGGTGAATTTGTCATATCTGTCATGTCACTGCCACACATTGATTTGACTAAAAGGATTTGTTGCCCACTGTCATGAGGATACATTCCATCCCCAGTGATATAACACAATGTTATCCCACATATTAAGATAATCCTGGGGGAGAGGCACATGGTTTAACCTTGTGAAATAAAGAACGATTTTTTTTGTACTATGAGCAAGCAGGGGGGATTACGCTGTTATAATATAATTCTTTGGCTCTTGACTCAGGCTGGTGGACGGCCCCAAGCACGCTAATCCGGAATGATAATACGGTGGCAGCATTAGCTAATGAAACCAACAGGGGAAAATCAGCAGCAAGTGAAATCCACACATTGTACACTGCAGACATGCACTGAGCACGAATACAAGCTCTCTGTCTGTCTCTCTCTCTCTCTCTCTCTCACGCACACACACACAAAAACACTGAAGTTGTGTGCAAACTGTTCGTTCCACGATCCTCACCCAACTTTCTCACTTAAATACAAATTCGTCCGCAGCAGTGATGACTCTGACACGGTGAATTAAGTTGGTAGTTAAGTGGCTGCTGTTGCTACTTGCAAACATGAAGCCAAAAACACACGCACACACACACAGATATACTGGCGGAGAGAGAACCCCAGAGGTCCTCTCTGCACCTTAGTAACAGCAGACTGGCAAACTAGCCCCTTCCTCACAGAAGGCCCCCTATTGGTTAACCAGTGCTCTGTTGCTAGGGAACAGCTTATGCCTTGCTTCAACAGCGGCCAATCGGTGGGCATGTGTCAGTGACAGGGTGTGGTGTGTGTGTGTGTGTGTGTGTGTGTGTGTGTGTGTGTGTGTTTGCAGCCGCAGAGAAGCAAGTTCACAGCATACACAGATACTATCACACTCAGATAAATTCACACAGGGTAGACTGTGAACAGCATAGGAACACTGGGGCTGCTCTGACACACAGACATCAGCAGCCACATACACACACACACGCACGTGCGTAAACACACATACACAAAACCTCTTATCAATTAATTAATCAAACTTTATTGATACGGTGCTTTGTGTGCAACATTGAAATACAAAAGTGTATTATCTAGAAACAAACAAAAAGGATGCTTACTCTTTCATTGTATCCATTATAGCATGAAACCTCTGTACCAAAATAGCACTGCGCCTCCATGTCCACTCTAAGACATCAACCAGTCATCATCATGGAACACAGAAATTAACCTCTGTGCATCCCAAAGGCTCATATTTACAGGAACAACACCTCAGTAAGATGTGTCCCCAGACAGCCGAGCCCTTTTTTGGCCTCCAATAACAAAAACTAACGTGACGATAATGTTTCTCTATCGGTCTTAGTGATAGATCACAGAACAACTGACAGGCCAGTACCAGATGAATGCACAGATTAAGCAGGGACACATCTTTAAAGCATCTTTAAACAGTGAATGATTTGAAAACAAAGAGCAAAATCTTAAAATGTACAAAGCAGAATCTACTACCAAAGACACTTTAAATCAGGTGTATGTACACACAATATGTTCTCTTCTGCTGATTCTGTTAAGCACACATGCTGCTGCAGTTTGGCTGATCTACAGTTTGTCTAAATCTTTCTTCAGTGGGCATTACATTCCTGTAATGCCCATAGCATGCATAGGTCTCTGTATCTGCGGGGGAGAGGTATGGCAGTACTTTTGCAGTATTTCCTGAAGTGATTAAAATCAGTGATTGTAATATTTTGAATGTGAGCTTCAAAACTCAGAAGAGGATTAAAAAGTGGACCAAGGTTACTAGCTCCAGGCTTGATGTTTTGTTTCAAGGATTTGAATTCTCTGCAGGACAACTATCTGAGCCTGTGCTCTAATTATTAGAACTTCTGTCTTTGATCAGTTGTAGGAACGTTTGTCACATAAAAGAGTATTTTACCGGTAGGGCTTACATCATGCATTATGTTGGACAATTCCGCACCTAATGTTTTTCCTCAAATCCCAACGTTCAGTGCCAACGCAGGAAGTAGTGTACCCTTTCTCTAACCATAGCCAAGTGTTTAGTTGCCTAAACCGCTTGGCAATGACAATCAATTCTGTGTTCACCAAAGATATTTTCGATTATCATAATTAAAGTATGAACAACAGTGGTCCTAGAATGGAGCCTTGGGGAATCCCGCAAGTCAATGTTGGCACAAGAGTGGCCACTAAGAGAGCCTCTGCCAGACAAACAAGACTCAACCCAATTTAGAATTGTGCAAGTAAAGTATAGCTTTTTCTGTCTGTTGTGCTGAGCGTGAAAAACCAGGACAAACTTGTTTTTGATCACTTTGAGGCAAAATAACTCAACGACAAGTTACAATACTCACAGCCTGACATATTTTAACCATGTGAAGATGCTACAGCTAACGTGTTAGCAAAGAGTTGTCTATTTACATGTTCAACAAACAGTAGAATCATCAGCATTCATTTTGACACGTTTCTAGCCAACTTAAGTTTCTAATATCTGGCTCTTGAACTGCTAAATGTTCAACGTTCTTCACTGGTTAGCCGCTATCTTTGTTTGCCATTTGGTGCTGGGCAGGTAGAGTACAATGGGTTTATCATAGCTTGTTAGCTGAAAACAGTAGGGGTTGATGAGAGTAGTAAAACTAAACTAAACTGTACATTTGTGGGCTATACAACAAAAGATTAGTTAAAAGAAGCTAAAACTCTGTAGGGTTGAATTAGATGATAATTTCCAGGGGCTCACTGTGGGCAACCATTTTCACATTAAACATATTAATTTGATTAATTGTTCATATAAAAATTGGTATTGGTAAAAAAATTGATTGGTGAAGCATTAAGATAAATATAGCTATTGAAAACTGTATTTCCAATGATTGAACTGAATAATTGTTTGAAATTGGCCTAAAGAATTTAAGATTTTTTTTATTCGAGAAATGCTTTACAGTGGCAGTTGTCAAGTAAGCAGTAAAATGATTTGTTCTTTGCTAGCACTTCATCCTCAGGATAAGGATAAGCATTCTGTTATAAAAGGTGTTTGGTAGGGTCAAGGGAGCTGGGGGAGATTATGTTGCATTTCTCTATTAACGACAGCAAAGTGGTTCATAGTAGTTTCAAGCAAAGAGAAAATGCCAAATGGGGGCTCACGCTATTTGTACTGTGATTATACGTAACCTGATTTTTGTTATCTCTGAAGAGTACTGCCCTGTGCATGATTTCACACCAGGAGGATTAAGAATAATCTGGCTCTGTTGATGTGTTTTTGAAATGTAAACTGTAGGCTAGTTATTAAAAAATATGTTGTGATAAATAAAACAGTGGAAGATTTGCTTAAGATTCATCAACGTACAGTAAACTGCTACACCTCCATACAACAGAATGAAGTAACAGCAGGAGTTCATGTAATAATTTCTCTGAAAAGGGGAATGCCATGTCCCTTTGTTTCCCATAATTTTTCCCCTGTTGTTGAGGGCAGATTTAACCAGAGCCTAGAACCATCACAACAAGAGGGTTCTTGGTTCAAACTCACTGCTCTCAATGGGCCCTTCTTTGTGGAGTTTGCATGTTCTCCTTGTGCCTGTGTGGGTTCCCTCCCCTGCGACCTTCTGAGAATAAGAAGTATAGATAATGCATGTAGTCTTAAATTTAGACTACATGCATTAATTCAATAAAATAATAAAAATAATAAAAAATTAAATAATTAATAAAAATGCATTCTTAAAAGCAATCATTTTAAAATCATGTTGTCCCACCTATTCATTTAACAGGCAGACCCTGTCACTGAGATCTGATATACTCAATGAAAATACTAATTGTGAATGATTCTGATCCTTCGGCACAAATGAAATAATTAAACTGAAAAATGATCCTATTATTCAGTAATCAACTAAGCACTTGTAAGAAGTGGAAACTCCAGCGTAAGGACCACAGAAAGTGGTCAGGAATTGTTCTACAGTGCATGGATACGTAACAAGCACACATATTCTCACTAAATCGAGGTAGAAAAGGTTGATTATGAGATGATTTCTGTTCTGGTAATCATCTATGACACAGATCTGTAATATGCCTATCACTGGATTGATCAACAGAAACCTTGTTAGCAGCCACTCTGGACAGATTAATTTACAACAATGTTGTAACAACAATGTTCTAATTCTGCTTAATGTCCTGCATAGTGTTACTCAGAGTGCCATTTTCCCTCTCCCACTGCAGCTAAAATTATTTTATTCATTAATTTAATTAAACCATAGGTCTCCTGCTCCTCCTATGATGGTAAATCATTTAATTAGAAGAAAATACACTCTATGTAGATACTTGTAAAATGTTTAATTTTCAAGCAAGGGAGACTATCTGTGAGGGATTCTGCGTGGGGTAAAATCAAAACTGCTGCATCGATGATAATGTCAGTGATTATACTAGATTCACTTTCACGTATTTACCCAGAGTGGACAGGTGGTCAGAAAGACTGGCCTTCACCCACATGACCCAGGTTGTCAGCAAGCATCTGCTGAAGTGTCATCGAGCAAGACGCTGCTCCAGGCTGCGGTTCTGCAGCAGAGCTTGCCCTCTGACCTCACTCTGTCAGAGGAAGTAGGGGTCCCTGTGGGGCCAACGCAGGATTATATTATTTGTCTACAAATGCAAATAGCTCCTTCTTCATAGCACTGCGTCTCTGTATCATCATCAGCATTACAACTTATTCCTTTTATGTGACATCTGTTTGAGATGTGATCGTTTGTATTATGTTGTGTTTCCAGAAACCAGCAGCACAATGCAAACCAGAGAATAAGAGCGAGTGCTACAGTGGAAAGAGAATCTATTTAGTAGTAATATCATATTAGATTGTCCAGTGGCATGAGGTAATTATGGCGGGCCCTATTTTACGCTAGTTACTAGTTATGAAGCGCACAAACACACATACTTACACCCACACAAATCAGTCTTGACTGATTTTGTGCCAAAACTTGCTACTGTATATAATATCATCTCGATCAAATAGATACTTTATTGGACAACATCAACATACATATTGCCCAGCAATCTCAGAAAATATGAAATTATTAAATGAATTGAATAGTTTGTCATAGTTTTTTAATAGTCTGTAGTTGTAATAGTTTATAGTTTTGTATATCATTCTGTTTGCTGATTGCTAGTGACTATTTTGCCAAAAAAGAAATTAAAACCATCGTTGGAATTGTTGGGTCTCTGTAAATTTGTTCGGTCTAGACCTGCTCTATATGAAAGAGTGCCATAAGATAACTTTGTTATGATATGGCGTTATATAAATAAAACTGAACAGATGTTGGAGATGGGTTTGCTTTTTTGACGGCATATATAGCCAGTGGTTCCATTTTTAATTTAACTTGAGTTCACTTTTTAACAAATGCATTATGTTTACTGTCTGCCAACGCATTGTTGGAGGGCTCACTCTCTTTATGGGCCCCTGTGCAATTGCAATTCCTGCACGCTCTATATTTACGCCCCTGCAATTGTCTGAGGAATTGGGTTGGGATATCTAGTGTTGCTCCTGAATGCTGATCACTACTATGTGCCGTAATTGTGTTCCTCTGACCTGTGGAGCTCCTCAAGGCTCAATCCTAGGTCTTAATCTCTTTTTATACACTCCCTTTAGGGCACATTATCTACTAATTTTATGTGATACAATTTTGTCTCATCATGTCTGGACTATTGCAACACATTGAGATCTTGTTTAAAGCAAGAAGCTGTACCATGACACTCCACGGTGTTCCCACATGAACTTGGTGCTAGCTTCAAAATACTTCTAATTGCTCAAAAGGCATTACACAATTTGGCCCCACGCTATTAATAGTGAGTAGCTGATTCCATACAGGTTCCCTTGGCCTTTCAGGTGATGCTTGCTTATCCAGATTTCCTCCTATTCTTTAACAATTTTTTGCTTGTCTTTGTCATTTAAATGCTTTGTATTGTCTTTTTTGTAACTGTCAAGCACTTTGTAACCCTGCATTTAAAAAAAAACTATATAAACAAAGTTTTTCTTACTTACATTTTATATCTAAAGGAATTGTGGGCTGAAAAAGCTTCAATACAGGAGAATATTGCTGTTGTCAGGTGAAAACCTTGCATCTTCAAAATGTCACAGCAGCATTGTATTTAACTTGACAGCCATGTGTTTGAGTTCATTTGCATTTTCTTGAAAAGGCTTCATAAACCCCAGGGCTGTAGGAGTTTCTGAACCGGTAAAGGAGCCTCCTCCAGCTGAAGCGATATTTACCAGAATTCACCTGACAGCAGTGGGGTGATTGATGTGCTTGCAGTTATGCAAGATCCAATGAACATGATGTGGGAAATTATTTCGACAACTTTTTAACCTTTTTAAAACAGTGGTTTGGTCCTTTTAAATTCTGTTAAAGCAAAGTGCCTTTAGAGGATTGTGTTCCCTTTTCTTTTGCATTATTCCCCTTATACTGCATATTATGTTCATTGGCATTGTTCACTGTAGTAATAAGAAATGTCTCATGCATTACTCTGGTGGTAAAAGGTAAAGGGATGAATTTACAGTAGATGACTGTGTGCCCATGTGTATGTGTCAGCAGGTTAGATACAGTATAATGTCTGTATGAAAACACTCTCGTGTGTGAGCTTTGTGTGTGTGTCCTTATTATTGACACTCTCATCTTTTCTCTCTCTCTCTCTCACTCTCTCTCTCTCCCACGCAGGCCTACAGCTCTATCCTGGTTGTCATGGTGATTCTGCTCAACATTGGAGTGGCTATTTTGTTTATCCACTTTTTTATTTAAAGACAGCACCGCTTTCAGAGTCAGCCTATCTATGCTACAACAACTATAAATTCATATGAGTATTATGACAAATCTGCTGCCCTGTCGTGTTCCTGGCGAGAGGACTGCAACCAGCTGAAGGAAGACTACGACCAAGGAGGGCTCCACCATAATTTGGGCTAAAGGTGGCTAACCTGGGCTAAGCTTGGTCCAGTCTTCCTGAAAGAGATGCTGAAGTGCGTAGCCCAAAGAAGTGGACGAAAGAAGGGTAAAGCAGTCCAAGAAACTGGACTACAGGGAGATTATAGAGTCCAGAAACTGGACTTCACTGAGCTTCAGTAGTTCACGTATAAACTCAAATGGGCTGATCTGGTCTGGTCCCCAGGCCATGCGAGCTGCAGCTGGCATTACAGCGAGATGTCTGCTTCCACTGTCTGCGGACAGGACTGATGAGACAGACTTTTTCATCTTCAAATCATAGTTTTAAACAGATTTGTAACTTTTAATTTATTTATTAACATTTTTTCTCATGTACAATATGTTGATGGATATATTCTTTATTTTGTAACCCTCCACCCCTCTTTATATGACTCCTGCCTTTTGGTTCCTCCGTCTGCCCAGGTGTTGTTACTGATGGTTCAGGCTGTGTGTGTGTGTGTGTGTGTGTGTGTGTGAGCCTGTGCAAGACTCAGGAGCTGA
>JAVQJF010086593.1:0-61524 GCA_036023855.1 Gadopsis marmoratus
AGGCCTATTATTATATATAGATCCTATTATTGTTTAATATTTTTTTATATATTTTTAAATTTTCACTCCATTTGTAAAAATGAATCTTATTTTTGTTAGCCTATATCAGCGTGAACAGACTCCTAGAAAACATATCCATAATGATAACTAGACACTTATGCAACATGAAACATGAAACGCAATTGCAGAATGCAGTCCTGATTGGCAGGACATGTTAATTGGTCTTGACGAAAACGCTTGCAAGAAGCAGGAAGTAAAGCCTTTTGAATTGTTTGCCAGACATACAAAAATGTCTCTCTAAAGAGCCTAAAGAGGAAAGTTGATGTGGAAAACTGCAGTTTTAATGAAGAATGGACTGATAAGTGTACATTCATCATTCCAACTTTCAGTAAAGCATAAGCATAAAGAATACAATCTTAAGCACCTCCATTACACAAGGCATGCAACTTTCAAAGAGTCTGACACTAAGCAGTCAGAAGCCCATTGCAGAAAAACTGCCACCCTGAGAGCTGGATATTCCCAAATGTCATGATCCGGGCTGGGTTTGGTGCACTTCCCCTGGAGGTGAGGCTGGCTGTCTCATCACACACACCTGACTGCGATCTCCTCATCACACATCTGCTGCTCATCCCGTCTCATCAAACCACTGCATATCTACGCGGGCCATCCAGAGGATCGGCGCCAGATCGTACAACACCAGAAGTGCGGCGTGCTCCCCGGCGTCTCCTCTGGGTGTTCTCGACTTCACCGCTCCCGGACAGCAGCCGGCCCTTCCACCTCCTCTCTACCAACTCAGCCCGACGAACTCTTGTTTTTTCCCCACAATAAAGAGACTTTTGTTGTTCACTCCTCACGGCTGCCTGTTGTCTGCTCCTGGGTCCGCCGTCCCCACAACACACACAACACCAAATCTGTCTGGGGTTCCTAATAAAATATTTTCCATTTCAACAATTTTTGCGGTTGCTTCAAAAGGAAGAAAAAATAATGCTAGATATCCTAAATACATTGTTTTCCTCCTCAAATTTTCTGAATTAATTTATATTCTGTGGGCTGGATGTGGCCAGTTAACAAGCCCTGCTGTATTGGCTATGTGTCTTGAGTAGGATAGGTTCTTGTATTCTTTTTGTTTATTTCTGGTTCTTGCTACTTGTGAATATTCAATAATAATATTGTAAGCAACAGCTCTTTGACTTTCATTAGTGAACGAACCTGTGTGCCCTTTATTGGGTTACTGTAGTCTAATATTGTGGGATTCCCAGGGTGGAAGTCCCGGGGTGGCGTGGTCATGCTATGTCCTTTAATTTTAGACTATAAAGGTCCCGCTCATGCCCCATGTGTAGGGTGCACACTTTTTTAAGCCCTGGTGGTGAATTTAGTCCAAATATGTGCACATGATAAAGCACGCATATGCGTGATTAAGCCCATGGGCCATGGCATCAAAATCAGTTACCCAAAGTTGTCAACCCTGTCAGCAGCCAACTGCGTTAGAAGCTGCCCCACCAAAAAGGGTATTATTCTGGGTTTAAAGGAATAGGTTATATTTTGGGAAATGTGCATATTACCTTTCAGAGTTTGATGATGCCACGTCTGTGGCACTTAGCCATGTCTGTGTGGCTAAGTATGGAGCTAGAGCTGGGAGGTAAATAGTTTAGCTTAGCTGTTTCTCCCTGCTTCAAGTCTTTATACTGTGCTAAGCTAACAGGCTGCTGGCTGTTAGACTGGCATCAATCTTCTCATCAAAGTCTTGGCAAGAATTCAAATAAGAGGAAGTGTTGAGCTATTCCTTTAACAAGGATTCTTTTTGAGGTATGTCAGGTAATTTGTTCACAAGTAACAGGCTACATTAGAACTAGGTCAAACCACATTTGTGGTTTTTAGTCTGAAAGAAGCACAGATTATATCAGATTTTGATTATATTAAGTGATGGTTGATTATCTGAGTAAGAAACAGAGTTGAAGAAGAGTCAAACCTGTTGTCTGAGCCCTGAAATAACCTCTTATCTCAATGCGACTCCCCTTGTGAAGACCTTGGGGGGAAAAACAGGAATTTTGTGCTCTCCACATTGACAGCTATATATTTTTCACATCAAAGAAGACATTTTGAATGGACTTAATTGACCTGGAGTCGCGAAACCTGCATAGCACACACGGTCCAATGTCAGCTTTCTCCTACAGCATCAAACTAAAACACGCTTACAGATTTTTCAGCATGCTGACAAGGTGTATTTAGAGCACAAAGGGAACACAGTGTCTGAATAATGCTCAGACTATTCACTAATCCAGGGGAGTAAGCAAATAAACACATAGCTGATTCAATTACAGCAATTCAAAATGGCAAGAGATAGAGAAACCAGCTTAACAACATATGTCCTAATATAAACAATGTACCTGCAATCAAAGTTACATGCACACATACCACTATGGGTGTGTCTCTGGCTGTGTTTTCAGGGATGACGACACTGTAGCTCTCCTTCTCCCACTGTGGAGGCTGATTCTTCACATTGGTGATTGTGACCGCCAGCTCCACAGAAGTGCTGCGGTTTCCCCCATCAGTCGCTATGATGTCCCGCGTGATGTAGGTTCTCTGTGGTCAAACAGTAACAATTCAGTCACTACTACTGATCATGGTCTTTAGAGCTGAAACATGAATAAGCAACTATTTGACAATAGATTCATTGATGTAATCTTAATAACTATTCAGGCAAGAAATGATGGCAACAAAAAGGTTTTCATAGAAAGAAAACATCTGAAATCAAGGCATTAAAAAAAGTGTGTTTCTGGTATGGACGTGAAATCATTTCAAATGATACCCAGCTCTAATTTCAGTATGATTAACTGACTGACCCTGCCAAAACACTAAGTCATCTCCTTTGACAACATGCTAGATGTGCAAAATATACACTATATTTAAACAACTAATGTATCATAGAAACAGTAATACAATTAATTTAATTATGTGAATAGGTGCGTAGCTGACACTCATGATCAGCTGATTAGCACTAATGACTCCAAGTTCCTGCCTTAAGCTAAACTTTTGTTGTATGAATTCCCTTGATGAAATAATTTCATTAGGCTAAGAACAGAGGCAGCAGTGTGAGCCTTACAAAAATGTACTGAGCTACACTTCGGGTTGCAAAAAAATGCTCCTCTTCTTTTGTTATTGTGCTATTAATGAACTGCTAGGAAATAAGGGGGTCCATTTTGACTAAGAAACTGTATGAAATCAATGTGGACACTGCAGGGAAAGCTGAAAATGTCCATAAGAGGCCATTAGAGTATCTGATTCTCAACATTATACTCACACCAGAGTGAAGAAAAAGGGCCTCTAAAGGGACTTTTCTTGCTCACAGAAGGTACTTTTATTTCATTCTAACCTCTCACAGTAAGAGATAATGCAAGTCACCGTTATACCACTTTGTTAATGAAAAATGGCTCAAATAGGAATTCAATTGCTAAGATGTGACATTTCAACCATCGGCCGCATATTCATCAATGCAAATCATGGCCTAGCGACTCTTTTATTGTGCGGCAGTAGCCAGATAAAAAAAATCTCTCTTAACTTCAGAATTACATTTTCTATTCCCGAGACAATCCAATTAGTGTTTGTGAACAAGTACAACTCTTTTTTTAATCTGTGACGTCCAATTTGGACCGAGCAGCTACTGCTTTTACAATTAATGACCATCCAACCTGGGTTTGAATTTTTATTTTTGAAGTAATAATAATTTGCAGTGGCAGATCTGAACCAGAAAATATCCATAAAAAATTCTAGATATAATCATAACAACCTTTTCAATCTTATTTTGATGATGCATGTGGCTGGCTCTGACTGTACTGTTTTGCTTTGCTTCTTTATTTACACATGTAACATTTTCTTTAAAAAGATGCAATATATTATTTGCAAGGGAATATGAAAGACAATTGCCTAAAAACCCTCCAGGGGGTTGAAAAGTGGCACTCTCCAGGAAGCATATTAGAGGGAAATAATTACAGCACTGAAGCAAACACAATTTATATGTATCTATCATAATTTTTTTTCTTAGGACTGTTCAATGGCCTATCTCCTTCAGATTTAACTGAAAGGCTACAAGTCAATTGGAAGCTGTGCTGAACACTTGACTATGTGTGGTGTGAAAATTCGGCGCCAACACCTGTCCACTGTAGTCAGAAATTGTGGTGAGAAAATTAGAATGGAACAATTTCTAAGACCAGCTGAGACATTTAACATTTAATGAAGTGCTTTTATAATCTTAGTTACAGCACGGAGATTATGGGATGATTCAAATTGCTTCTGAAACCCCTCTGAAAAATGCAACAGCTTTGTTCAGTGAGGTTTCGGGCTTAACAGTTTCAATTTTGCATGAAGTCAGCAGCGAAATTGCCAGAGTCTTCTTTAGCACAGAGTGTGCTAAAAAGTATGCTAAATAATAAAAGGCCCTATAGTGCTATAGCAAGTTTCTAGTCAAAGAACAACTCTTAACTTGAATATGTCAAACAGCAAAACAAGAATAAGAGTGCTACAGGAAACATGACAAGTCTATATCACCTATCAAAAATGTAAAAACAATGTGTTACCTCGCTGAAACTCTGACACAGTAAATCATTTAAAGAACATCAATTATTTTTAGTTCACTCTTTAAAAGATAGTTCTCATCTTGAACCCCTTCGTTTATAAAACTAAAAAATGTCACCATTTAAAAAGAACTGTTTAATCTATTAGAAAGGAAATTATCTTTGGAGCAATTTTCCCAAGCATAGGGCTTAGCGTTTCAGATTTTCTGAAGTTGTTTACATTGAGGTAAACCGTGCCTTGCAAGTTTAAACCACATGCATAATCTTCCAGCCTCCAAATTGTTTCAGTTAATAGCCTGAAAATACATGACTCGTCTGAAGTTGCTGCAGGCTGTCAGTCTCCTTATACAGGCTCAAATGATTAATCAAAAATGGGAAGCCTTGAATCCATCATATCAAAGCCAGAGTTTACGATGGACAAAGAGTCCTTGTGATAATTAGCTTGTTAAAAGTCTGTGCCATTCATTTACACACACTTTTTTTTTCAAAGCTACTGCGGGATTTTAATGCATATTTAAAGGATAGTCTTTACTAACAGTGCAATAAACCGAACTGCCACCGTGAAATACAACTACAGGAATCCCAAGCTGTTAAAATCTATTTTTAATCATTTGTTTAGCCTGAATTAGTCTTCTCCATCTTCTTTCTCTGTGGTCTTTCCACACGCAGAACCTCTGGGAGTACACATACCCAAGGTTGGGAGTAGCAGACAGAAGCACTTTGAGATGGCTTATTCATTAACTTTGTTGACACAGACCCACAGGCTGCCATGTGTGTGCTGCTGACTGACGGATAGGCTTCTAATAACTGCTGACTGACCTGTGATATGGGCTGGTTAACGTAGACCCATCCAGTGAAAGGGTTGACCCGCAGGTGCTCAGGCTGCTCCAGGGACATGGAGTAAGTAATAGCTGCATTAGTGCCAAAGTCGTCATCGTGAGCTGCCACACGAAGGAAACTGGTACCGACCAAAGTGTCCTCTCTCAGAAAGTCTACAGAGGACAGATATGATGAGTGTGTATCAAAGAGTAGAAATTGATGAGTCTGAGGGCAAAGCATGTTAAAGGTCATCCACGAGGGCTGTCAGGGAAATTGCTTATTATGCAAAAAATTATTCAGGTTATCACCGTGGCATTTTTTCAAATTTTCACACAGTTATGCAATTCATTAAAGAGGTACTGCTCAATTAAACGTGTTTTTTGAGTTGTAAACTAAATTATATGATTGGTGATGAAACACATCAGTGCTGGTGTTATATTGACATTGAATTCATGGCTTGAAAATGGCTCAACACTGTTTTAAATCAGCCCTGAACCTGTGAGGCCAATGCTGACATAGAGTCAACCAGTAGGGGACCTGTCTACATCATGAAATGTACACTGCTCAAAAAAAGGAACACTTTTTAAGCAGAGTTTAGCATCGAGTCAATTAAACTTCGGGGATATTGATCTGGTCAGTTAAGTAGCAGAGCGGGTCGTTAATCAGTTTCAGCTGCTTTGGTGTTAATGAAATTAACAACAGGTGCACTAGAGGGCAACAGTGAGATGACCCCCAAACAGATATCTTATCTTAAGGTCCCAGTTATGCTCCTGTTTTAACAATATCGCATTTTGTATTAAAGTTGTACCAGTATATATGATTTTTATCCAACACTTACATTCATAGCGCAGATTCTCAAACTTGGGGTTATTGTCATTCTGGTCCAGTATTTGAATAGTAAGCTGACAGATGCCGATGAGCGGCTCCTCCGCCCAATCAGTGGCCGTTACAGTAATTGAATACTCTCTCTGTCGCTCCCTGTCGAACCGCCTGGCTGTCACAATCACTCCTGTAAAGTCAGATCAAAAAGCAGACCCCCGCCAAACAAACACACATGAATACATATATATTCATCCATACATTCAGCAATTCTCCACTTCACCAATCTATGCATGGCACCCATTCATCCACCCATCAATCCATCTAACCCTCCATCCATCTATCAATCCATCTACCCATCCACCCAATAATCAGGAAAACAAGTAAACAATTATAAAATCTTTCGAAGTAAGTCGAGCATTCCTTTCAAGTGCAGTTTGTTACTAAATCGTGAGAAAAATTGAAGAAAATAGAAGAGAAGAGACTGTCAGGATAACCTGTTGCATCCATGTGTTAGGACTTGAGAACAGCTTCTCTATTTGTCTATAAGCGACACACCGAGCGTGATCTGATCAAGTGAAATTGATAGACAGGTTTTGGCATCTGGCTTATTCTTGACCATATATATTCCTGAGAGTAGAAATTTTAGTTATGTGCGCATGTCCTCTCCTCTCAGATCACAGTTGAACGTGAATGACCATTAGAGATGTCAATTACCATTAAAATGCAGCACTGTCTATCTACAGTAACTCTGCGCTCTATGTTTAATTGAGGCCCATTTCAGCCCAGGCAATCCGTGACCGCTCTACCTGTGTCTGGATGAATTCTGAAGGCGGGCATGGCGCTGTCTCTGTGCATTAAGCCATATTTGACTTTTCCATTTGCTCCCTCATCTGCATCCACAGCATGCACTTGCAACACAAAAGTCCCCGTTGGCTGGTTTTCCAGCACTGAAGCCTGCTCACGATATTGCTGGCACTGAGACAGAGAAGGGGATGGGGACACACACACACACACACAAATAGAAGAAACAATTCTTATATATGAAACAATAGTGTCAGAATATGTTACATTAATGAGAAAACAGAGCTAAAAAAAAAATAAAGTAATTAAGTAGAAGGTCACTATGCACATGCAGGGAGGTACTGCACTTGAGACATAGAAGATATGGATACGGTAGCCCGCAGTGAACAGCTTTGTCTTAGCAAGGAATTCAATCCATTCCCCTTAATGAACATATGCCCCAGATAAAGAGCTGCTCTTTCAACAGAATGACCATGAAAAAAGCAACACAATAGGGAAAAGGAGCGAGTGCGCATCAGAGGGAGGGAGATGGATCAAAGGATGTGAGTGAGCGAGCGACAGAAGGAAAAATAATGCAAGGGTTCATGGGTCGTGACGGCGCAGGCACTATGGCCTGTAGGTAGCTGTTCAGAAAAATCACATAATATCAAACATAAGGTCATGCTAGCCCAGATGGTTCTGAGGCATAACTTGATATTTAAACACATCAAGTTGCCAAGACTTCCAGCCCACCCGAAAGACCTTAGGAGATCCAGTTCTGCATGAGTATGTCTTCTGCCAAAGTTCAAGTTATTCTTATTAAGGAGGAAGTTAATTAAACAGGTATAGCATATTGTGATGATATTGCACTTTTCTTCATAAATTAATTGAAATCCCAATGGAGCGCCTAAAGATAGAGTGGGTGTGCAGGCTAATCAGAACTCTTGGGAAAACAGAGCGAGGAGAGACGGAGGCCCGGGAAATGAGGGGATGAGGAGAGGGAGGAAGGAGTGATAGACACAGCAAGACGTGCACTGAGAGGTTGAGGCAGACAGGCAGATGAGAGAAACACGCAACAATATTTTGTAAGTAAATCTTTGATTTGAGGCAAAACAACTGACTGTTAGCTATTAAGAAGGGTTCAGGTTGGCAGTGACAACAACAAACAAAACAATACTTTAAAGGAATAGTTTGACAATTACTTGCTTTCACGCTGTCAGATGAAAGGAGACGTACATTCGATATCTTTATCTGCAAATATGTAGCTGGAGCCAGCAGGCGGAAACAGCTGGCCTGGCTCTGCCCAAAGGTAACAAAATCTGAAGTCGCTGATGGTTGCCTGGCAACTGGCCCCAGCCAAAAAATTAAAAAATAGTACGGCACACAACGATTACACTTTGGTTTTTTTACGGATATGTAAGGTGTTAATTAGTGAGCTCTAGAGGTGCTGGCAGGCAGATTTTGTTACCTGTGGACAGAGCCAGGCTAGCTGTTCCCTCCTGTTCTCAATCTCTATGCTAAGCTAAGATAATCGGCTGCTGGAGGTAGATTAAAATGTATCATACAGACGTCAATCTTCTCATCTAACTTTCAGCAAATAACGCAAAAAAGATTCCCTTAAAATCAACAGAAAATTTATAAAAACGAAAGTCTTTTTTCAACCATTCTCATAATTGTGGCCATTGTGACTAATGCTAACTTTGCACTCAACACCTGAGTTATGACTTAATTATATGAAGAAGATCCTCACCGCTTTAAAGACAGGTTTGTTGTTGTTGACGTCATCAACGCCGACGATGACACGTGCGGCGGAGGACAGAGGGTGTGGCCCGCCAGATGCATTGTCATCTGTGGCCGTTACATTCAGGACGTACTCCAGGCCTTGAAGCTTGGGCAGGGGAGTGGAGCGGAGGCGAATCAACCCTACAAAGACCACAGACCCATTCAATTGCACATTATAAAACATGGTCCCTTCTAACACAGTAAGTACAACCATTCCATAAGTCATTAAGCAGGATGTTATTGCTGCTGCGGCCTTGCATGGTGAGGGGGGTGCAATCAATAAACACACCAGAAAATGAATACCTCGTGTTGTTGTTCTAGATATTGTGAGTGAGATAGCGAATGGTAGAACTTCACCTCAGAACATTTGATATGCAGACTAAATCCAAAAACCAATTTCACAGTGATGATTTTGTCACATTCCTAATATAATAATTGCTCGCTCTCCTCTGAAGATGCCCATCCAGCTCAGGCACTTGAGCAAAAACATAAAGTAGTAAGTGACTCGGGTTACAAGTTAACCAGGCTCTGCAGATGCCTATTAGCTGTTCCTCTCTCCCCCTTTGTCTGCTTTCATGTAACAGTCTAGATAAAAGGTGGGATAAAAGGATGCAGCATCTGAGTCAACATCTTTCTCGTCAACAGTAATGCAAAAACATCAGAGGTTGCAGGACGAACATGCAGCCTGTGATGTGGGGGAAACTCATTGAAGTGACAGCATAGGGAGATTTTTTATTCTCGTTGTGCTTCTATTCATCTCTTTCAATGCTCTTGATTAAAGACAACACAGCATGCTGATACACACACATGTGAGTGCCCGACATTCCTCTCTCCCAATTTACTTGTGATCCTGGCTGCCCACAGATCTGAGAAGCACACTAGCTCCTAATGACAATGCGTGACGTTGACAGCACTGCAGCACTACATTAAAATAAGTGAACTGTGGGATGTACACGGTAATTCTCTCGGCTTAAATGTCAACCTTGTTTACAAATGCAACCTGAGCTCCTGCGTCATTCAATGAGCCTTCTCTCCTCGTATATACAGTAAGTGGGAAGCCGTATAGCGGTTTTCCTGCACCCAAAGGATATCAGCCATAGCATTTTCTTGCTATGAGGATACGCAGAAAGGGTGGGAAGGACTGTGAAAAGATGACACAAAAGAAAGAGGAGCTGGCAGAGCGCAGCCTGAAGATTGTGAGCTATGATAGAGCAGTTGTTGTGAAATTGAATTGAAAGGGTTGGGTGACAAATGTCACAGCGATTGCCACTGGTTTCGGATCAAAGGGTAAATAAAAAAGATAAACTGTGCAGTCACCAATGCTAGAAAGCTCAGAAGCATAGGGAACATTTCTCTCTGTACCTGCAAAAAGAAAAACCAAGTGTGGAAATTTCCTAAATAATGTCATTGTTTATATTTATGACCTCAATAATAGAAAAAGGCTCTTGAACTGAAATCATACTTGAAATATCAGCATTTTAATACCTTTCCACATTGACTTTGAAGTTAGAGGGCGTTCAATTCACACCACTGTAGCAGGAATGTATGTATAGAAAATTGAATGTGTGATTTGATGGAAAGCCTGTCAATTACAGTGAGGGCTGCAAATGTGAAGCCTGGCTGGAAATATTAAGTAAGTATCACCTTTCTGGCTGTCAATGACAAAGTTTCCTTCCTCGTTGCCTGCTGTTATGGAGTAGATTATACCATCACCATCTGGGTCTTTGGCCAGAACCGTGGCGACGAGGGTGTTGGGGCCCGCGTCCTCGGAAACAAACGTCCGATATCTGCAAAGAGGGACTCAAGTTTAACAAGTGCAAGAGAGTGAGGATACAAACACGGAAGTCACAAGTCGATGATAGAAAGACACACAGACAGGAGATACAAATCATTTACACAGTCCAAAGCATCAGCAGGCTGATTAGACTTATGGTTGTGGCTTTTGCTTGTCACTATGATTTAACCTATCCTCTTAGCCGGCCAGACCAGAGACAAATGATAATGTCTACTGGGATGTTGAAGTCATTGAACAAATGGTGCTTCCACATACACAGCCCACTGTGAGCCATTTGATCCGGTGCCTTTTAAAATGTCAACAGTGATTTGCTTGCTCTGTGGTGCTGGGCAGCAAGATGCCCAGGCAGACGCAGGAGAGTGATATACCACTGTGGTACAAAGCACAATGGGGTGGAGATGAACTGCGCGACTTGGAGGATGCAGAGATGAAGAGAAATGGAAAACAGAGCAAGGCAGGCGAGAGAGGGGAGAGGAGCAGGTGACAAAACAGAAGTGTGGCACTGAAATGACAGGTAAAGTGATATGTGGGAGTGAGAGAGCGAGGAGCAGGAGGAAAGAAGAGGGAGAAAGACAGAGCGGAGCAGGATGTAAGTGGAGGGCGCGTTCTCACAGAGTTTGAGCTGATTCGTCAGCAGAAGTCATCCCCTGTGAGATTTCGTGCTGTATCCTCTTCTAATGTGCGCGTAGTGTCTGGAGTGAGAAGTCAGAGGTGATTGATGGTTTACAGAAGAACGCTGATGGGTGATTCATCTCCGCAAGCCACGGCAGTCTCCGTGGCAACATGAGTGACCTGTAATCTGTCGCCAGGCTCAGAGGCCACCACTCCGCAGCTACGTGGGATGAGGCACACACAAACCCTCGGCTTTTCTTCCCGAAGCATCTCCCTACATATCTCAGAACTGTGAAGCTGTACTCAAGCAGAGTAAGCCTGCCTGCCCGTCTGCTGGCCTGCAAGTGTGGATATTTGCATTTCCGGCCTGCTCCCAGCCTGTCAGTCCCTCACTTCAGTCACTTTTAGCCTCTCTACAACTCATTCAGCTGTGAACCGAGGAACATGCCAGGACACATTAGCCTGTTCACTCACATGTCAGAGTAACTCAATTAGTCTGATTCAAAGATTAATTTCGTAAACGTCGTAGTGTCCATCAGTCTACCTCTACATGCCTGACTTTGTGCTGTTTTTAGCCCCTCTGTCCTCTTCTGCCCTCACAGCACTTATCTACTGTACATGTCAGTAAGCCACAGCACGTCGAAGCGCCCAACACACCCTACCTGGCAAAATGCCCGCATCTCCCTGTCTGCTGGTCTGGTCTGTGTGACTGCCCACAGGCTTCTCTGTTTATCTGCATATCTGACTGGCTGTCTCCTGTCTACTCGCCCCGTATGTTTTTGTATTCTCTTCTTGCTTGCCCTGCAACCATGTTTCAGTGTGTTTTCCTCCTCAGTGCTATGTTTGTCTGCCTATATCTCCACCTCTCTGCCCACCTGTTTGTTTGGCTCGGTGTCTAGCCAACCACCGAGACTGACACCTGACAACGCAACAAGAGCGAGTAACAGAGGTCCGCAATAGTCTTCTGTGAAGGTCATTGAAACATGACTGACAGGACAAGCAGGTTACTCGTTTGTGGGAATATATGCAGCGGAGCCACAGTGACAGTTGCTGCCCACCCACTCTCGCAGTTTTGCCATAAAGGTGGTCGAGGACACACTGGATTGCATCCAGATGTCAGTTTCCTGCATGACTTTGGAGAAGACCTAAAATAAACCCCAGTGAATGCAGAGTGAATGCTCAATTTTACTAGAATATTAAACATGAGCCATTTTTAGCAGAACGTGCTATCTAAGTAACAATGTCAGACTGTGTTTGTGGTTAATGTGTGAGAAGTGAGTAGCAGACTGTTTTGATGCCAGATTGCTGTGATGAACACACCCAATAAAATATATTGAGTTTGTCTTGCTGGTAGTGGTTTTACTACAGCACTGTTGATGCAAGTTGGCCACTATTCATGGCAGGACTCCCAGCATCAAATATTATTGCGGAGAATCGCCTGAGGGCAGGCAGGTCTGTGATGTGTAATGTAACAACCTATATATCTGTGATGCAACTACCTTGTGTTGCTCTAAGAGCAAAGCTTGAAAATAATTAAATGTGATCAGCTGGTGGATCAGAGGCAGCAGTAGGAATATAATTTTAACTTGTCATCTTGCTGACGAACTTTGATCTCAATCTTTGAACTCTGGCCATGGTTAAGACCACAATTTTTGCTTTTATTGGGCTACAGTAACAAGCCACATAGCATAACAAGTGCACCTTGAGCATGTTGCATTTTGTGTATGAAACTGCCTTCCAAACAAACTTATTGTGTTATCCGAAGCGACATTTACATGCACACTGAATACTTTTTGTAATAGCTTATTGATCTACTCACAGCACTTTTGTGTCTTAGCCTTGCACTTTTTCATTCCAATATATAGTCTTCCAGATGCTATGTTTATAATAATTAGGAATGACTATCAATAACTACATTAGCATCAGCCTTCTACTGAAGTTCACATATTGGTCCTGACTGTATTACTGTTTGGTGTGAGGTAAAAGGCAGAAAGACTGAACAAACTGCAAATGATTATGGCCGGAATTAACAGGAAAGATTATGGAGGAAATGGGGGTTTATGGAAAGAATGGACAGATAATTTTGTGTACGTATGTAAGTATAAGCGATAAAGCTGCTCACACAGGCTGGGAGAATTCAGGGACCTCATCGTTGATGTTTGCCATCCTCACACGGACCGTGGCAGTGCCCGAGTGAGGCACGTCCCCGCTGTCCATTGCCATCACCACAAATTCATACAGATGGTTAGGCCTCTCATAGTCCAGCCGGCCAGCAGGGAAAACGGTCCCATGGGGTGAAATGCTGAAGTCCGGGCTCAGAGTGTAATAGGTGAGCTCAGCATTTAACCCCGAGTCACAGTCCGTGGCCAACACTGGCGGGAGGGAAGACATCACACAAAGACCATCAATTTAGAATTAATTAAAATGAGCTGATGAGATGGCATCAGCTGATGAATATGTTGACATCTGCGTAGATCATTATCTCTTTATGGCCTTTCTAAACATGTACTAGATCTGACAGCTACAATTACCCCTTGCCCAAAGTCCACTGCCCCTCCAGAATCCCAACCATCATTTGCAAAAGTGAGCAGCAAAAAGAACACAATGAAAGGAACGATTTGTATTTTCTGGAGAGAGCGTTTGGAAAAGATTTTACTCTGAGGTACTTACAGAGAAAAACTATAGATTTGCTTTCATAAGACTACAGCCACAAATATTGACACCCTTGGTTGCAAAGCTAATTTAAGTCTAAGTTTGTTGTTTGGTGAATTTCACTTAAACTCACTGTTTCATATGCAGCCCCTCTAGCTCATTACACTTGCATCTTGCATATTCTTTTGATGAGTTTATTTCCTCTGTGTCAAGCATCAGCACTAGCAGCCTCCGCATCTCAATGCTTCTTTCTCCTTCCATCTCAGTGTCTTGTATTAGAGTGGCAAGACTGGCAATTGACTATACATTCTTTGTATAGTCTGTATAATGTGACCGAGTCATTAAATGTTAAACAATTGGAGTAGTTTATTTCCCTTAACCCTCGATGTCACTAGTGCTTCACAGCTTAAACAAAGATTATTTATATCTTCTCTACCATGAACCTCAGTGGGTAAAGCTAAAGTGATATCCTCATCGTAAACTATTGATCTGTGTCTTTGCCCAGTAGAACGCAAGCTGACAGAATAATGGGGATCTCACTCCCTTGGTGCCTTTGACATGTCATCACTTAGCTACGCAGTCGACCAGATTAAGAAATTAATTAATTTGACCTCTTTTTTGTCAGATTTTTTGCCCCTTTGATCTGAAATGTTGGGGAATTCTGGGTTACTGTCAGTCTATTTGTAGCCTAAAGTTCGAACTTTCCCATTGGCATCTCTGTCAGAACTCCCCATCTTCACTGTCTCTTCCTGTGATGCCTCCACTGCTGGTTGTTTTATGTTTTGTAATGTATTGGATTGTGTTGGGTGCCATTTTCTCCTCCTGCTGGCTCTGCGGTGCCAACAATTTCTACAACTCCAGGCAGTGTATTCGAATGTTTTCAGATTCAATTTGTTCCATTTTCCTCACCCAGAATCTACTAGAAACAATCGCCCAGCCAGAGATTTTCACCAATCACCTACGCTAGCCCATGGGGGAAAGAGGAGCTCTCCCAGGTGCAAAAACATTTGACAAGAAAAATGTAAAACATAAAAAAAAACGCCTAAATAATGGGGAATTTTTTGCATTGAATGTGCTTTTTTTTTTTATTTAGGGCATTTTTGCCTTAAGCCCCTGTTAATATCATGAGTGCAAAGAGAAGTGTTGTTTTTTCAAGTGCCAGTGGTATTTTAGGAACATAGGTTATCACACATTATGAAACAACTGAATCCAATTAAAATACATAGTACAGTGCATATTCTAAACTTGCTTCTACACATTAAGGTTGCTGTTCACACATGTTTCTTCATTGATGTGTATTTTACAAAAAACCTCCACTCAAGTTAAGCCGTGGCAATACACACGCCTTCCTTCAACCTCATAATTTGTAATTATAAGGTAGACTCATGCAATAACAGATAAATTGACATACCATTATTTGTATATATACATACAGTAGATAGAAAAGTATGGCATCTTTGTAAATGCTAGTTTAGTTAAGAAAAATTTAGATAATGATGACAGATATGAAAGAACTATTAGTTTTGAAAACAATGATTTGAGGTCTGAATTGCAGCTTTGGCTTTCTCCCAGAATGCATCTGGCATTTTCCTGAAGAAAAGACAACTTTCTGGATAGTTTCTCTCTCTGCTTCAAAAATAAACAGATGGATGTGAAATATGGGGTCAGAGAAGTCTCACCCTGCAGCAGGGATGTTGCCGTGGTTACAGTCTCAGGGACTCCATCCACACTGTAGATGGATTGGAGGAACTCTGGGACACAATCATTCTCATCCGTTATCAACACCTGAACCTGATTAGTGCCAGTGTGATGAGAGAAGAGAAGAGAAGAGAAGAGAAGAGAAGAGAAGAGAAGAGAAGAGAAGAGAAGAGAAGAGGAGAGGAGAGGAGAGAAGAGGAGAAAAGGGGAGAAAAAAGGAGAGGAAGCAGACAAAATCAGAGTGGAAGAGTATAAAATTAGCCTCACTTTAATAACCCTCAAATCCAGAAGACAACCATATGAAATTCACTGTACAGGAAGCTGACCCCAAAACTTAATCTAAATTGCATTTTATAGTTTCTCAAGTTGCCAGTTCAACACATCCTTTATCTTCCACTTCATGATTTTCCTGAGTCAAAAATAGAAATGTTCTGAGCATGTGTGTGTTTTTCGACAAAGGCCCTTAGCCAACGTCCGCCCTACAAGCTCCCCGTCACCACTGTGTGTAAAGTGTGAAGTGACAGCTGAGTAATAGTCCTGAAATAGATGGGAAAGGTTTTCCCAGTCTCCATCTCCTACTCCACAACTTGCAGCTGAGCAGAAGGCGATTTTGCCTGCTAAATCTGTGGTACGAAGTGAGTGCCTGACATGATAATTGTAACAAAATCTTTGAAATAAGAATTAAACGATACTGAATTCATGAATAGTTTATTTAGAAAAAAATGTTTGTAAGTGAATTTTTGGGATTTTCAGTGCTCATGCCAAGTGCCTGTGTTCTATATTTCACACAGTTCACCTCCAGATCACACGCTCAACGAAAAGCACTTACTGAGACACAAAAACAAAAGGGTGAAACAAAGCGCAAAAAAAAAATCACTTGGGTCCCCGGTCCACTTGTTAACATTTCAAGACCATTCAGCCGTGCCATTCCTGTAGACAGCCACAAACTCTGCTGCTCCTCCTCTGTGGTTATCGCCAAGTAGAATGATGTCAATAGGTCAGGGCTGAGATCAAATCATTGCTGTTAATACAGTCAGATATGAGCCACATAACATTTAGCTGAAAACTGGTCTGCCTGAGAGCTTCGTCTAGTGGGAGAGGACAACGCAGCAAATGTCAGCAGCAACAAAGCAGATGTTTTTATTTCAGTTCAATTCAGCAGTAAGAGAAAAATTACTTGTGTGACAGATGCAATAATAAAACATCACAGTGCACCTTTGGGCTTAGTTGACCTGAGTGCACAAACTCTTGAATAACTCATGTTTCCTGCCTTAAACTAACCTCTGTGGCAGTGCTGAGGCTGCCGGGCTCCTCGCTGGCTCGCACCATCAGCAGGTAACGTCGTTGGTCACTCTCATAATCTAGTGTCCTGGTCAGACTGATCTCCCCCGTCTCTTGTCGCATGCTGAAAAGGCTACTGGGATTGATCAGCAGGCTGTAGCTGACTGGCTGCTTTTGGAAAGAAATGGCAAACACCACCAGGAAGCTGCAGGACAAAGAGAAAGTGATTAAAAGAAAAGGAAAAACAGTCTTTACTATTCGATTTAATTTGCACACATGTTGAATTAAAATCGAAATCCTCTTTTCCTACATCAGCACTGCGCTGTATTGAAATCAATTACTGTATGGCCCATTGACTATGTGCTATAAACACAGTCAATCAGTACTTGTCAGCCCTGTGTAATAATGTGATACTATTATGCAGATATCAATGTTTGTTTTCACGGTTAAGAGAGTTTGCATTCCCCTAATGGTGTGTGATGATAATATGTTAATTCGTGGTTGAGTGCGCTGGAGTGACCAAATGAATATTCATCAACATGGGTCTTAACAGGTAGTGTTTGGAAATAGAGACCTGAAACTAGAATGTCTTTATGCATGTCTGGATTAGTTATTGTAGCACTTGTTTTTGCAGAGACATACATGCATGTATTTCAGTTTTAATTGTGACAAATGTACGTTATTAGGAAGTGATATACATTTAAAACTGTCCTTGTGTAAGTGCATCAGCATGCTTTCATGCATGCAATCACCCTAGTGTTTGTCAATCCACGGATATGAGGTATACTGACAATACAGTTTTTAATATTGTTCTTCATTATATTGCATTCTTCAGGATCATGCAATTACACCTATTATAACCACATGGGAATAGACCACATATGAATTAAAGCCCCAGCATATCTGCTTAACTACAAGAAAATATTTACTAACTGAAAAATAATATGTAATCATCCTTTGCTTGTATCACACAGCCCTAATCCATCCCTGCTTATGTATGTGTGCATGAACGTTAACACATGGGGTACTCACGGCTGTCCTTCAGGCGTGTTCTCTGGTATGGAAATGGCGTAGCTAGTATTGGTGAACTGCGGCGCTCTGGCTCCTGCCACCACAGAGAGCATGGCAGGGGCACTGCGGCTGCCCAGGCCATCGAGGGCCACCACGCTTAACAAGTACTCTCTGTCCCTCTGAAGCACCAGCCCTGTGGTCGCCACCTGGCCTGTATTCTTGTCCACTGCAAAGCAGCCATCACCGCCTACAGGGAAATACAATGACATTATTTTCTAGCACTGGATCCAAACCAATTCAGTTCTGCTCGCTTGAATACTAACTCAGAAATGCTCAGAAATAGGTGCTGTCTTACTGAGTCTGCTGAGTTAAGGCCCACTACACAGAGTTCTTTTCTTATAATGTGATTTATGTTCAAATTCTATTTAAATGCAATCTTTCTGTGCAATTCATTTATTTATCGAAACATCTCAATAGTGTGGACATATGAATAAACTAATTTACAAACACACTGGGTTCATTTAAACAAAATGCTCTGTTTTGAACCCCAAGGGCACTTTTATTGCTTTTATTAAAGCCTCTTTATAGTTTCATCAATGTTCACTATGCTCTTATCATTCTCTTCTACGTTATAATACCCAGTGGATTGAGATATTTATACACTGCTCAAAAATTTAAGGGAACATTCAATCATCACAGTATAACACCCAGTCAATCAAACCTCTGGCATATCAACCTGTCCAGTTAGGAAATGTAGGTGATTGGTGTAGGTGTAGGTGACCTGCTTTGGTGCAAATAAAGGCGACAACAGATAGTCAGGAGAGGCAACAGAAAGACAACCCCCAAAAAGGACATGTTTTTTTATGTGGTTGCCACAGACTATTCCTCTCTCCTGATCCTTCCTGACTGATTTTCCTCAAGTTTTGCATTCTGCTAGTGCTCTTGTCACTCCCGGTAGCATGAGGCGGTACCTGCAGCCCATTCAGGTGTCACAGGTAGTCCAGCTCCTCCAGGATGGCATATCCACACATGCCATTGCAAGAATGTTTGCTGTATTTCCCAACACAGTCTCCAGAGTATGGAGGAGATACCAGGAGACAGGCCATTACACGAGGTCAGTTGGACAAGAATGTAGAAGGGCAACAATCCAGCAGCAGGACGGTTATTTGCGCCTTTGTGAGAGGAGGAACAGGAGGAGCACTACCAGAGCCCTACAAAATGACCAAACTGTCAGAAACAGAGTTCATGAGGGTGGCATGAGGGCCCGACGTCCTCTAGTGGGACCTGTGCTCGCAGCCCAGAACTGTGCAGCTTGATTGGCATTTGACAGAGAATACCAATATTGGCAGCTTCACGATTGGTGCCCCGTTCTCTTCACAGATAAGAGTAGGTTCACACATGTGACAGACATAAAAGAGTCTGGAGACGCAGTGGCGAATGTTACACTGCCTGCAACATCATCCTGCATGACCGGTTTGGTGGTGGGTCAGTGATGGTCTGAGTAGGCATATCCTTGGAGGGTCACACAAACCTCCACGTACTAGCCAATGGTACCCTGACTGCTGTCACGTTCCCCAGACCTGAATTCAACCGAGAACCTCAGGGACATTATGTATTGGTGCATCTGAAGCCTCCAAGTAGTGCCACAGACTGTCCAGGAGCTCACTGATGACATGGTCCAGGTCTGGGAGGAGATCTCCCAGGACACCATCCATCTTGGATGTTGTTCCTGGAATCTGTCGGAGCCACTGTCCCAGTTTGGCGGTCACAGCCCCGAGTGTTCCAATATATATACTGTAATATATATGCTGTGATAGTAGCCATATAGTAGTCAATAGGTACAAATTTGTGACTTGAAGTTAACACGAGCAGCAACTGGGATATAGAGGAGTGTTCATATATTCTTATAGCTGATGCATAGCTGATGCATTTTAAAGTCATACATAGAATTTATTTAACTCCAGAAAACACATTTTACTTCCTATCAACTTTGAGATTTCTGCGTGACATTTCTGACATATGTACTTTCTTACATATGTATTGGTAGTGTATCTTCAACTCTTTCTCATTTTCTAAACATAGAAATACCATGTTGCCATAAATTATAACTATTGAACGATGATTCTTCCTGGTCATTATCAACCAAACAACAATATTAAAAATTACACTGTCTTGGTTTCATGCATGCAATGTAACTTAATTATTATTACTGCAACATGGACTTATAATATCCATTTTTATGCAGATGATACAACCATGTATGCCTATGGCTCCTCTATTCAAGCCATGTCTATATTAGTCTGTCTTTTACGTTCTTCAGACATCTCTGTATAACATGTAGACGACGACAAATGGTGTTTTATTCTCCAGAATTCATAATTCTATCCTACATCCTCCTGCCACCTATACACATCATGGTACTGAAATGTAAGTTGTTCAGTCTTATAAGTATCTGGGAATTTGATTTTATTTCAGTCTTAGTTTTAAACCTCACGTGGAATCACTGGCACAGAATCTGGAGATAAAAATAACTATTTCTTATATCGGAATGAAGCATGTATTTCTCTTGAGGGCAGGAGAACCATTGTGCAATCGACAATCATGTCTGTGTTTTACTATGGAGATATCCTGTACTCTCATGCTGCTTATTCCACCTTAAAACCACTGTGCCCCGCATTTCATTTCAGTAGATATATTTTACTCATCACTGTGCACTATATGAAAATATAGGCTGGTTCTCACTAGCAGTAAGAAGAGAACTACACGTTATCATTTTTATATAAATGTTTCCTACTAAAGCTGCCTCAGTATATCACATGTCTTCTCAAATTTAAAACTACAATTCATCCAACTAGATCCCAGGACTGACTGAGTCTTGATACCCCACAAGTAAATACTGAAGTTGGATATACTGCGTCCAGAACTTTGCACCATACAACTGGAATGAACATCAAATGACATTAAATTTTGAATGTTGAACATTCTTAGAGATGTGTGCATTTGATTCTGATGCTGTTGTGTGTGTGTGTTCATGACTGGCGGTGTTTTGTTGTGTGTCTTATCTCTGCTCTACTTCTGCTCTTCTCTTATTGATAAAGGTTATAGAAATATGTTTATGTTCATGTTTGATAGGTAGCAGCCTTCTTTTCACGGTTGCTACCATCAATTGTCAATCAGTGGAATAGCGTGTAACTATCATCAGGAATGTGTGTTGCATCCCTTGCATGCTTGTGCGCGTGCAAGTGATTTAAACACAACATACTTGTTTGTAGGAACAATACATTCAGTCTTTTCATGGGATTACCTTTCGTTGGTTTCACACTATTGCGCAGGTTGACAATCGGTGGTAGTAACGCACCAACAAATGTATCAATGCAACAAAGGCAGTGAAGAGGACGACTGCTAGTAAGCAAACATGTAAGCAAAAACAGTAAGTTAACAATGTATTTATATATTCAATATTTAAAAATATTTAAAAGGAAATGCATACAACAAATATGTCAGACTTCAAGGATGCAGGATGCACAGTGTATTTTGGTGAGAAACACTGAACTGAACACAAGTTGTAAGAAGAAAACTCCACAGTTTAAATAAAAGACCTACTTCACAAACTACTGTTAAATACAAAAAAATGGGGTTAGACACGGCAACGTTGCTCATCAAAAGGCCAGCCTCTAAGCACAGGATAAGAGGGTAAAATAAACAGGTGGAATTGTTTAGATTGCTTTGAAAGGAAACAATTTATTTTGCACAAAATTTTAGAGGTAAACCTCAGTGCTTCCAGGTTCTTAGCATGGTCAGACCATGGGTACCTTGTGGTAATTGTGGGTTAACTTGCATTAAATTGTTGTGCAATGGACTAATGTGAGTCAGAGGGAAGTCAGTAGTGCTTTGTAAAACCCCACTGGCAAGATTAGCACATCCCCCCATCTCCGACATGCCAACAAACCTCTATCCCCTCAACCACCAGGGGGTCTACTACTCTGGCAGACTTCCAACAGCCCACTGTGTTTGTGTTTGTGTTTGCATGTGTGAGTGCAATGCTTGTGTGATTCTGTGTGTGTACGAAACACAGAAAAGCAGACAGATAGACAAGAGCGCATGATAAGTGCATAAACAAATGTGTGAAGGCCTCTGGCTGTGAGTGTGATTATGTGTGTGTGTGTGTGTGTGTGTGTGTGTGTGTGTGTGTGTGTGTGTGTGTGTGTGTGTGTGTGTGTGTGTGTGTGTGCGCGTGTGTGTATGTGTGAGGGAGATAGAGAGAGGGGGAGAGATATAGAGGCAGAGAGAGACAGGGTGACAGAGAGACAGAGAAACTAATGGACACTTAAAGATTGTATGAGTGCATGAATGAATGTGTGAACGCCTGTGGCTGTCTGTCTGAGCAACCGTGCCGCTGTTTGACTAGTATTTAGTGTATTTATTTCCAAGGCTCTATAGGCTGTCAACCTACTTTAACAAGAAAACATCCTATTTTAATAATACCCCAAACGTCCCTCCTATAGATCTTGTGTGTGTGTGTGAAAAGTAACTTACCATCTGACAAAAAGTATTGCACCTCTCCGCTTTTGCCCTCATCCCCATCATGAGCCTGGAGCTGGTAGACAAACGTACCCGCAGGGGCCTCAGGGGACGCTACAGCCAGGTAAGGGTACGGCTTCATATTCCACTCAGGGACGTTGTCATTGACATCAGCGATCTTCAGATTCACCTTGTTCAGGTACCAGTCTGGGCCTGGGGGATAGAGCAGAGATAGTGACGGAGCTGTGGTTACTGAAAGTGACAGCTGTCACGTAAGTGTGTGTGTAGACGAGAGACAAACAGCCAGGGGAATCCAAAGCACAGACAAGTAGCGAGTCAGCTGAGGGTACAAGTATGTGAGATATAAATCCTCTCTAGTAGATGGTAAAACACAATGCTGCAAGATTAAAATACTTCTCAGTGATTCTTGTACCTGCAATGTGGAACTGATTCCAACACGGTCTCGGTTCAGCTCAGAGTTTTGGTCAAAGTCAATTACTACACTATCTTTGCCATGGCAATTTACCCGTTATCTTTCCACTTTCTTTTGCTTCGTCATAGCTGCCAGGTTTGGGAGACTGTTGTAAGTGGATGTCAGGAGGACTGTTTGGGCCCATGGTGAAGGTTGGTGGACATGACGTCATTCATCTATTCTCCATCAGGGCTCCCAGCCTTCCAGACACCCAGGTTCCCATGGGAGAGAGACTTAGCCACAGTCCCATCTACCAAGTCTTTGTAAAGCTACCTTGATCTTCCCACAGGGGCCTAGGGATGATGCCTCATGGCTGCAGGCATTTTGTCGCCTTCACACTGCCTCACTGGAGTGAATAAGAAGATTCCAGGAATCCAATTACCAACTCGCTCACCCTGAGCCAGGCAGACAGCAAGAGTGCACAGCAGCGCCCAAGGAGAAGCGGTATACAACTGCGTTGCAGTCTCTATGACAGGAGCGTAGCGTGCCTTTCGCCGGAGCTGATAGTAGGGGATTGTTATGCACATTAAATACATGACACAATCTGGCAACAATTTGCACAAAAAAAACTCCTGACACTGTCACGGGCCAGATATAGGGCACTTTTTGTGTAGCATCTATTCCTGCAAAGTGGAGCATGCCACAGAATTGTGAGCTAAGACGCTATTTCCGCAGATATTGGCTGTGATCTTGTGTCAACGTGGCATGAAGGAATGTCAGAAGAGCTGCCAACCAGTTCAGTAGGCTGCGATCCACAGAGGCCATCTGCCTCACCCTAGAGAAGAGGAGCCCCCTGCCAGAGCAAACACACACACAGACATGAACACAATCACAAAGATTTGACACTCAGGCAAGTCGTCCCGTCACGCCCAGACACATGCTTGCACACTTGACGTAGCTGACAGTAGCATGTCTCTTTCTGTTTTCTTGTCGTTCTCTCTCTCTCACACACAAACACACACCAGTGCCCACTTACGCACAGAGGTGAGTTACTTAAGGGCTAAAAGTAACTATGGATTTCAAATCCCGTTATGTAAAAGCTCTCCCATGTGTGACCACAGGCTATATATGCACTTTTTAATCCAAGACAAAAGCAGCAGGAGTTTGGGATGCATCCTTTCATATGTGTGGTCATTCCCTTAATATTCTGTAACATAATGTCTCTCTAAAGTCGATTATAGCCAATAATAGAAAACTATACATCGATAATGAGCAGTACATGCATACAGCCAATGTAATAAAGTCTTCAAACTGTATGAATTGCTATAATAAATCTTTTACAGCTCCTAGTGTTCCCTCAAATTAGTTGGAATGCAGAAAACAGATGCTGATATCACAATTCCTATTTCTTTTTACTGGCTTACAGTTAAGATGCATTTTGATGGAAAATACAATGAGTTGCACTCCTGACTAGCTCTGGAGTGTTCACAACTGAAACACAATAGCTATAAAGTGTGTGACAGCTCCTAAAAGGATTGTTAGAGGGATAATAACAGAGGGAGGAAGAAGCTAGAGGAGAGAATGAATCTAGCTTTCTCCTCAGGCTTTAAAGTTGCTCTGCGGAGAGGAAAGTTCTGACTCGGATCTGACGATAGTTCGTTTTGGATAAATAGCCACTGTATCATGGGGGCAGAGAAACTAATCAATGTTCAGATGCTATCTCCCAAAATGTAGACAGCGGCAGTTTATGCAGTTTAAGCCAGATCGTCCGTCCCTGTAAGAAGGAACAATCCTTTCGTGATAAATAATGAGAAAGGATAAAGATTCTTTTGCAATGTAGAGCGGTTTAAAAGGCACTTAATCAAAAAGAAATCAGAGCTCCAGCCCTTAACATTTAGTTGACTATCAAATCTTTGCGGGGAGCAGTGCAAGACACGTTCCTTGCCTCTTGCTTGTTGGTGTCTTTCCCGACCATGTCTCTGTGGTAATAGTGGTGATGATTTTACAAGGCTCCATCTAATTAGCTTGTTACAGAGAGACTAATCAGAGCCAAGGCAGATAATTACAGCCTATCAGCTCTGGAATGATAATGAAGCATGTACTAGTGTGTGAGTGTGTGTGTGTGTGAGGTGAGAGACTGCACGTGTGCCCGGGCAAGCGAGAGTGCGCGCTGCACGTTCTGAGGCTGCAAACGTGTGCGATTTCTCTCTGATCTTGCGAGTTAAGTGCAGAGCTGGCTGTGAGCGATGCCCCACGAGAACCGAACCGACACAACCTGCCTCACCTGAGCGAGACAAAAGATGCGATCAAATAACCGGGCAAGGCAGAGGCGCACGGGCTCCACTGGATTTTTCAAAGTCAAATATGCTTTCTGCTCGCTCGGTGTGATGAAAAGCTGGTCTATACTGTACACTGCAATCCCATAAGGATAAGAGCATCTGCTGGATGACTAACATAATATATCGTAAAAAGGCGGATGACAGGGATGCACTGTGTGGTGGGCAAAGGCTCAGTGAGGACAATGAGCACAGTGTGTTTGCATGTGCGTGCGCAAGTGTGTTCTCTATATCACTGCAAGCCATTCTGTTGATGTTTCCTGCTGTTAATCCTCTTCTTGGGTAGTTGCTATATAAAGCTGCTAAGTGGCTTGCCGGTATGAAGAAAAAAAAAAAGTTGTCTCAAGTGCTTCTGTGCACATGTACGCTGCCCACGGTACAAGGACACTGAGTGTGTGTGGGAAGGGGGATGAGAGGAAAGAGATTGAAGGAGTGAGGCACCGATACAGAAACGCAAATATCTACAGAGGGAGAGAAAGAGACAGAGAGGAGGAAGAGGCAGGCAGTGTGGAGGAAGGGGAATTGTGTGATGCTTAGCAGAGAATGAAAAATAACATTACAGAGACAAGAGCACAAGGGAAGCACAACAAATAGTGTGGCACAACAATAGAAGCTGGGAGCATCCATGTTTGGAAAAAAAACATAGAGCAGCAGAGGAGGAAATTATGATAGAACATACAGCATAATTAATATCAGAGGATTTTTTTTATGGATCCCTTGTTCCTCCAATGTCCAGTGAGGAAGGAAATTAAGATACAAATATTTCTATGTGGAATTAAATAAATTGCGTATGCAAGCATAAATATCAATGGCCCGTATGAGACATGGAATTTCAGGCGTGCTTTTTTGTTTTTTTTTAGCACGCGAGTGAATGGAAAGTGAAAATCAGCTCAATGGGGGAGTAATAAGGTATATTAAGCAAATGTTTGTAATGTTAAGGAGGCTCTATTCTAAGCCCCCCCTCACATCTCTGTGCTCAAAGCAGAGTGTGAAGCCGTCAGCAGGAGATCAACACGCTAAAAGCACTGGGGACAGAAATCTATTAACTCAGGGATGCCGGCATCACACACCCCGGACTCTGCGGCTCAGAATGGCTGACACACTAACCATGTAAACACACATGCAGGCATTTTTATCCCAGAACAATTACAAACGGTAGACGTCTTCAAATTCAAGGATTCATTTTCTCCTCCAAATCTGCATCTCTGCATAAAATGTGCGTCTGTTAGCGGCTACATCGGCAAACAATTCGCAAGAACATTGACAGGATTGTGGCACAGCTTACAGTTGCAGGTAGCGTTACTAAAAAACAAGGCACTTATGCATCATGACATGTGCAAAAACATATGAACGTAGCAACTGTGGCATCAGCATCACTTTACTAAGGGTGGCCTTTACAGTTTTATGTTGGCAGGCCACCATAACATACAATGTTTAAAACGTCATATCTCTAAAAGGAATTATCATTTTCAAATTCACCACTGAGACACATGAAGCAGAAAATGGGACTTTGAGACTCTGACAAAAAATGTGTGACTTTGTGATTTGCTAGAGAATTTCCCATTCACTTCCCAGCCAACAGCGAGTGGCCTTCAGGGTGACAAGAGTTCAATCAGAAATATTTATTAAATAAATCACAATAAACAATTCTGTTGTGTTGTTCTGTAACTTGCAGCACTATTCTATACAGATCTGACTCCACAAGGGGGAAGATTTATTTTTTGTTTTTAATTAATTTGGTTGCACACAGGCATTAAAACTGGATGAAACTGAGCTTCGATGTAAACTGAGGTCCCACACCCCTCACTGTACTAGTGACTCACCAACTCGTACTTCCACAGCAGAGAGATAGAAATAGATTGAAAAATGGATACATGTATAGATAAATGCATCACTCACCAATCCAATAGATAGTACAAATAGTACAAAACACAAAACAGCCACACAGCAGAAATTACTCTGCTAGTACATAATTGCCCTGAACTCTATTAATTACTCGAAAAATGTGTAGTATTAATGGTTCTTCCACTGTCATTGATGTATGGTGGGGTCACCTCCAACCCTGCGTGACCCTGAACAGGATAAATGATTTAGGAAACGAATGGATGGACGGCTGCCTCCCATCAGACACAGGCAGGCAGCTATGTAGTGTTTTTCTGATGGGCTTGTTATTTCTTGTAGTTCAGCCAAAAGAATTACACAACTCATTCAGTCCCTTTTGTTGTATTGCTTTGAGCAAAGAAAGATGTGCCCTATTCACTTCTATTCGCTCGCATAAAAGAGGAGGATTTAGAGACAAGCAAGTGTTGAACGGAGATATAGTAGTACTGTGTAGCCTTCGGGGAGAGGAAATATAACTTGGATGAAATATTTTATAGTCTATTTAAAACAACTAGGACCTATGATTTATTTGTATGGCCTACGTTTTTGGCTTCACATGTTAAAATAACTGCGATATTTACTAAGCTGAACTGTTCAGAATTGCTTTGAAATATTTTCACTTGTGCAGCCCACATTTTCCATCTAATTATTTACACACAGTAACACGCATTCAGTAATTGATGCACTGACTTCGCTCTGTGGTGAATCATGAGCTTTAACCTCTGCAATCAATTAGTTAAAATATCTATAGTCTCGTTTTAAAAGAAACATGTTAGTTATTGGCTAAAGAGGGGAAAAAACCAAACACGGAAATTGACTGCTGGCTGATCAATGACTGACTCAGTGCATGTCATCCCTCTCCCTGCCTCCAACATGTTTTGTGTCTGTCTCTAGTGTCAGCTATTGACTACATTAAAAAATGCCAAATAAAAAAAGGAATACTCTATAAAAAAATATATATATATCTTATGACTCTTAAACACCGACTCTGTGCAGACTTATGTATCATGCAGCCGTAGACTGCACCTCGCAAAGTGAGCTATTACACATGTCACTAGCGTAAGCAACAGCAGTTGAGCATCATCTAAATGTTTAGCCATGAAGCATATTTCAGAGTAAACATGATTTTTTCATAAGACTTCTAAGTATTTTACTGTATGAAGATGAAGATAATTGTGTCCTCCCATAATTTTTGATACCCTCTTGTGTTATTTTCTGAATCTGACCCTGGGTAAGTGGCTTGGAGCGCTGTCCTATATCTCTGAGAAGGGGCTACCTCAGTTAATAGACTCTTTTCCCGGTGGACATTTTGACATTAACAATGGATCCATTCCAAGTGGCCCCAGTACGCCTTATCAGCGAGTGAGTGTGCCCAATGCCAAAACCCTGTCTGTCGTGGAAAGAGTCTATTGTGTGAAAATTGTGATTCTTGTCTGAAAGAGCTTGAATAATAGACTGCATTTGCATTTGAAAACACACATGCCTGATGACAAGTGTCGCCTGATTTGCTTCTGACATTGAGACTGTGCCAGACGAAGCTTGTAAGTTATAATATGTTGAAGCAACATGCTGACCAGACATCATTTGAACGCGAACAGACAGCAGAGAGGTGAAGCAAAAATACAACCATGACAGGAACGTTAGTCACGTTCAAAATGACTCATCAAACCCTAGCTAGACATAAAGATGAAGATACACATATGCCAGACTGAGGTCATCAAACTCTGTCATGTCTATACTGGAAAACAGGCCTTCTTCCTTCTATTATGTGGAAACATTTCAGGTTTCAGCCCAGTAACTGTACTAACAAACAGTGATTTGTGGTGATAGAACAATGATACTGTATGAAGTCTAAAATAAAAAGTAAAGCTCAAACCTCCTGCCACGGGAGTTGTAAACCAATAATGATGCATCAATTTGAGGAAGTTGTGAGGAACTGTAGTTATTGCATATTGCATAGTATGTCTGATCAGTTATCGTGTAGAGTTGTTGAAGAGAGCAGGACGAAAGTGAGTTTTGACACCTGGAGTCCTCGTGGTTGATCAGGAACCCTATCAACCCCCTTCAGATGGTTTAATAGTATGTTGTGCAGTGAGGCAGGATAAATCTTATATTTTGCACCTTTGAGGTTAAAAAATGTCATACCATCTCCTCAAACTCGGCTTAGGTTTCTGATGTGCAATCTTCACATGCTTCATTTAATAGCGAGTAAGGGGGAGATTACGTCAATAGCTGTCAATGGGGCCTGTTCCAATTTCCATCCCACCAAAATGTTTGGCATGCTCTTAAAAGGAATGTGAGCCATGCTGCCGTGGATCTTTTTAGTCGTGTTGTTATACTTGTCATGTGGCAAAGTCCAACACACGAAGAAGTCAATGTCATGAGAGAATCCACGGTTACGTTTGCTGTCACGGGTGGTTATTTGTTGACGGAATTCAAATTGTGCTCTTGGTGACAAAATGTTGGAAAATATTGCTGAAAGATTTACAGCCTGAGACACATACTGTATTCTTACTCTGTCATAGATGAAACTATTTCTTTATCACCTTTTTCATGTCCTTCATAGACAAAGGACACTTTACTGACTAACTAGAGATCAATATGAGGCTGAAAGAAATAAAGCCTGAATGTGTCTGAAAGCCTGCAACTGCATCTATGAAAAACACACTTCAAACCTTAGCTACCAAACAAAGGTCTGTTGATCAAACCCACAGTATAAGCAATCTTTGCTCTGCATTCACACAAGTGGTCTCAAGGTACAAACACTAAGCTGCATTTATGCTTGGTCACTTAAGTCTCTTGACATTTGTCTTTTGACATAAAAGGTCTCCTTGTTGCATGTCCTCATGCAACATTTACCTTGGCCACAGTGTTGCAATAAAGAGAAATGATTAATCACGCAGTTAGCAGCCTCTTCCATATAGCTCAAAGTCAACAGCTCAAATAATTATTTTTAGAGGTTCATACATCTTTTTAATAGCTTTTTAATAATTCGAGCACTTTTCAAGAACTTTCAAGGTACCTAAACCAAAAATGTCCAGACTCTTGAAGTCTTTATCACCACATATAAATTGCTACTATAAAAGCCAGGAGACAACAAACAAATAAGACAGCATCATTTCCCTTCACATATAAAAAAGATATCAATTGGTTTACATGAGTGGTTGTGTAGATGAAAATCAAGCATTTTACAAGAAGTATATTAAAGCATATTCCTAAGATTGAAAACATAACGGTTCAAATTAAGCATTTTTCAAACTTTCAAGACTTTGTAGGAACCCTGACTGTACTTGTAGATGAGGAAAGAAATTGGCTGAAGTGAGATGTTTAAAATAAAATTCTATATTTGATTGAATAATTTTACTGAGGATATGTTTTTAACAGTTCTTAACACAGCTCTGCCAGTTTACAATATCCAGCATATACTGTATGTGCAAGCAGTTACTGTACCCTCTTGCTATGCCATTTTCCTTTTTTAAAAGGTGTCCTTTGAGTCTATTGAGAAATTCTAAGAGTGTTTATCAACCGAGCATATATTGAGTTTTACATCTAAAACTAATCGTAATATGTGGATGAATTTAGATGGAGGGACAAATATTTGTCCTGCCAGCAATGAAGACACATCAGAAAGGTCTTCACTCATTTGATTTCTGATCACTTCAGTTTACACAAGCAATAGAATTCTATGTTGCCAATTATTATGCAACATAGTTATGCACTAATAAAAAATACTTTCAGGACCATCTAATTGAACTTAACTATTCTAAATTGTAGCTTTTGGCAGATGTAAGTCATTGTAGATACACTAATATTATTGCTTGCTTTGGACAGTGGAGGAAGAGGTATTCACATATTTTACTTGAGTAAAAGTAACAATATCACAATGTAAAAATACTCAATTACAAAACAAACTCCTAACCAGAAGAACGGCACCTGTTGTACAATATTATTGGATTATGAATGTGTAAGCAGCATTTAATGTTGTAGCTGGTGGGCTAATTCATTTTGCATCATCGCTGACAGGTGTACTGTCACAGCATTGTGGGATTGTTGGCAGAAAGTAGGTTACATGCTACGAACACTACTTTTTGATTCCTTTGTCGGACTCTTTGAGGGCACTATATACAACACAGAGTATACATGTTACACTAAAATAAAACAGCGTAGGTGCACTGTATAGTGAAAAGGGAGTGATGTGGGACACACCTAAAGCTTCGTTTTAAGGAGTCACAACCTGAAGAAATGCTAAGTAAATACAAGTACCCCAATATTGTACTTGTAAAGTACTTGAGGATATATACTTGAGTGCTTGAGGATATATTGTGATTCTGATTCCGATTTACTTTCTGCCAGGTAATAGAGCATACAAGTTTTTTCAGGCATCCGGGGTTCCCAAATTAATGCTGAATAAAACTCTCCCAGTTCATCAGCACAAACAATACAAACTGAAAATGTTCAAACTGAACTGATGGATTTTTTTCTATAACAATTCAAAAGTGTCTCATTGGCAGAGAAGTCAAAAAAAGGAGCAGTGTAGCACTATGTATGAGTTTAGTCTACAAAACAAGAAGATCCTAAATGGAAAGAGTTAAGAGCCACCTGAGTTTTATTTGGTGGACAGTGTCAAAAGCAGGCAAATTTTATTTCTACAGCTCTTAAATAAACAAATTACATCTTTACAGTTTTTGAAAAATGAATTGCTTGACTTTTGACAGAGCTACCTGTTTCCCTATAGGTACTCTAGGCTAGGTAGGTAGGTTTCCACAGCGTTTGCACTAAGAAAACGTCACGCTAAACACATCCCTGACCTTCAGCATATCTGCAACTAGACGTAATTATACTGATATTGGTATTCTTATCTGCCTCAGCCTCTAGGCAACCATGCATACAAATGTTTCCCCAAGTGTCGCAGTGTTCATTTGATTGTTTCAAGTCGGACACTATAACTGTTGACCAACCATCAGCAATACCAACAGTAAAGCCTACACTTTCCCATCAAGACCCACGAGGCAGAGGAGTACCATCCAACACATGTAAAAACATAAATAATCCACTCAGCGTTTCAGCAAATGCTAAATAAACAATCAATGGGGACCCAGGGCTACACACAAATCAATATTAGTCCCACAGCATAATGAGGGCAGTAACAGGTTGACTATTGAACGCAAGACAATTAGGTTTTCAGATGTGACTGAAAAGAAGATACTGGGGTGCTGTTTACAATTCTTAAGGCAAGTGGCTTCAAAGTTTCAAGGCCGTGATTGAAAACACTTTATTGCCTTTAGTCTCTTATCTAGGCTTTGAAAGTCTAAACAAAAGAGCCTTTTAAACTGTAGGTATTCTGTAAGATTACTGTAGATTGGGACTTAAAAGCTTCCTAACAGAGGCTTTAGAGAGCCCATTTGTTGTGTAGGAATGCGATCTTAAGGCTGAAAATGTATTGGAAGGCAACGCAAGAAGATAAAATGGGCACTTAGCTATATATCCTCCGTTCTATAAAAGCCATAAAGCCCTGTGATCTCTCAGGTTTTGAAAGGGGGAAGATAAGCTTTCTGGTGGATATTTTTCAAATGAAATTAACGTGAGTATATTAGTGATTGACAGTGTATGGGATTCCATGTTTCTTCGCAAAACTTGGGAGAAAAAACTGCACGGACAGGTATCAGGTTACATTTACATAAGCACTACAGTAGTAGTCAAGTATTGTATGTTCACAAGTATCTGTGATATCATACATAATTAGAACTGTCTGTGAAGTATGCTTTCTATTCTCAAATTTGTGATGCAACAATGTCGCTGCTATCCAGCAGAAATAATACAATCCTGATTCCAAAAAAGTTGGGACACTGTGTTAAATTTTATTAAAACAGAATGCAATGATTTGAAAATCCTTTTCCGCCTATATTCAAGTGAATACAGCACAAAGACAAGATTTTTAATGGTCAAACTTGTCAACATTATTGTTTTTTTGTAAATATACACTCATTCTGAATTTGATGCCAGCAACACCTTTCAAAAAAGTTGGGACAGTGGCAACAAAAGACTGAGAAAGTTGTGGAGTGCTCAAAAACACCTGACCATTTCACAGGCAAACAGGTTGATTTTAACAGGTGATAGTATCATGATTGGGTATAAATGGAGCATCCCTGAAAGGCTCATTAGTTCACAATGATATATGGGGAGAGGTTCACCACTTTGTGAAATACTGCGAGGGCAAATAGTCCAACAATTTAAGAACAATGTTTCTCAATGCAAAATGTATGGAATTGAGAGATTTCACCATCTACTGTACATAATATCATTAAAAGATTCAGAGAATCTGGAGAAATCTCTGCAAGTAAGGGGCAAGGCCAAACACCAACATTGACTGCCGTGACCTTCGATCCCTCAGGCGGAACTGCATTAAACGCTGACATGATTCTGTAATGGATATTGCTACATGGGCTCAGGAACACTTCAGAAAACCATTTTCAATACACACAGTGCGTCGCCGCATCTACAAATGCAACTTATGACTCTACCATGCAAAGCGAAAGCCATATATCAACAACATCCAGAAACGTCGCCAACTTCTCTGGGCCCGAGCTCATCTGAGATGGACTGACACAAAGTGGAAAAGTGTGCCGTGGTCTGACGAGACCACATTTCAATTTGTTTTTGGAAATCTTTGACGTCGTGTCCTCCGGGCTAAAGAGGAAAAGAACCATCCAGATTGTTACCAGCACAAAGCCAGCATATATGATGGTATTGGGGTGTGTTAGTGCCCATGGCATGGGTAACTTGCACATCTGTGAAGGCACCATCAATGCTGAAAGGTACATTCAGGTTTTGGAGAAACATATGCTGCCAAACAGACGACGTCGCTGCTTATTTCAGCAAAACAATGCCAAGTCACATTCTGCAGGTGTTACAACAGCGTGGCTTCTTTAGTGAAAGAGTACGGGTTCTAGACTGGCCTGCCTGCAGTCCAGACCATCTACTTTTGAAAATGCGTGGCACATTGTGAACTGAAGTCATATATCAAGCAAGAATGGGAAAGAATTTCACTTTCAAAACTTTAACAATTAGTGTCCTCAGTTCCCAAACACCTACTGAGTGTTAAAAGAAAAGGCGATGTAACACAGTGGTAAACTTGCCCGTCCCAACTTTTTTGGAACTTCAGAATGAGTGTATATTTATAAAGTTTGTCAGTTTGAACATTAAATATATTGTCTTTCTGCTGTATTTAACTGAGTATAGGTTGAAATTTATAGAATTTTACAGTGTGCCAACTTTTTGAAACCGCCGTTGTATGCACTATATACTGTAAAGTGCACCCACCCACCCACCAACCCACTGCACTACAAATGACATGGATGTGCAGCAGCACACATGCACACCACAGTTCACAGCAGAGACCAGTCATTTAGAAATGTGGCAAGGAGAGTTAATCTAAATGACACTGCGAGATGGAATATTCCAGAGCAATCTCTCAGTAAGAGGACCTAAGCTATACAGATATAAATTGTTTTTTAGCCTCTGGCTGCTGTGCTTTGCACCTCGTTCTGGGCTTTCATTTTGGGAACATGTGGTGTACTTGTATATAGCATGTGTTACAAGTGTTTGTGTGTTGGCGTCGTCAAGAGTATTGAGGTTTTATTGATTTGTGTCTTCGCACATTCACATGTCTTTCTGGGCTTTCAGGTGTGAAATTGTACGTGGATGTGTGCTGTGCGTGTTGTTGTTTTGTATACTGATGTGTAACAGTAGCTGTGTACGTGCATGTTTGCGTGTGTTTCCAGAAGAAAGCAGATGAGTGCGATGCTTCTATGCACCCCTCAGCTCACACTTGCCTGGGGTTAAGTGGAAAGTGTGAGGTGATCCAAGAAATCCAATGCAGCTCCAGAAGAACAAAATAAATTATATTCCTCCAGGAACGGCGTGCAGGGTTTAATGTTCGAGAAGAGAAGAGGAAATAGCGGTTGATACCATGTTGCTCCGCTGCATTCCAGCCAGGAAGGTGCACTATTCATACCAGAGGCTTTCATTTGGTCATTAGTCTCTATCAGCACCCGTCTGTTAGTGTTAGTGTGTGTCAGAGAGCTATCTTTCTCTTTCTCCTTGGTTTGATGATGGAGAGGTAATTTCAGCTTTATGACGGTACGACTCTAATGATGAAGATGGGAGGGCTGAGAGCATGTGAGGGCAGGAAACAGGGTGCTTCTGAGTGTGTACATACAAAAGCACACATCTGTGCCTCTCCTCAGTGCGTACGCACACGTGCTAGTGTGTGTGTGTGTATAGGGTCCAACTCCTACCACTGTCCCCATCACTGAATGGGCTGTTAATGGAGAGTAATGAGGGAGTACTTTCATGGCAGATGTGCCCTCTCTGCAACTCTGTTTTGCCCCGAGACTGTAAAACTGACCCATGCGAGACATCAGCAGGCAAGCAGCCGCTCCCCGCTTTGATTAAGCTCTGCATGTGTTGCAGGAATCTCAATGGTTTGTTCGCTAAGTTTGCCTCATGCCAATGTACCCCAGGAAGTAAGAGTAAGTATCATTTCGACATAGCACCTAGAGTCACATTAAATGACAAAAGCCCTGGCAGTGTCAGCCAAGCCCAAAATCTGTTAGAGGGCCATCTTCTTCACTGGAGTGTGAAATTATTTTAGCTCTCTGCTCATTATAGGATTTTAAAATGCATTATAGTTAGGGCTTTTATGGTGTGCTGCGGCATTAATTCAATTTGCCCCATTCACGCTTTCTTATTATCACACTCAGTTCAAGCTACAGGGGGAGGAAGCTGCTGAGCAGTGCTCCCCGGCCTTATCTCTAAAGGATATAAACTACACTACCCAGCTCAATCAGAGCCAACCTGGCCTGCTCCATCCATTCATCCACTTTTGTCCCCTCTCCTTTTCTTCAAATGCTGCTTCCTGTGGCAACCTCCATCTCTCTCTCCATCCTCCATCCCCCTCTCCATTTCATTCTGAGTTGGTGATTGATGGGGGTTGTCCTCGGAGCCCTTTCGATATCTTTCCATACAAACAAACACAAACACACAAAGCCCATGCGCGGTCAGAGACGGCACACACACAAACGCAAACACATGCACACAGCAAGACCAGGGCCAAGACGCAGCCGGTTTAATGGAAAAACAAGCCACAGTGTGAGGGTTAGACAGCATTAATCTATCACTGAAACCAGAACCTGGGTCTGTTTGTTTAGCACACCAGAGAGGAAGGCATTCTGGGAACACCCTATCACTGTCTGTTATTGTGCAAAGGTACAATAATGTGTGGAGCATTGCAAATGTATTCCTGTGGAAGTACAGCAGATTAGTATGGAGCAGAAGCAGCGTGGAGCTCTGACAGTGTTCCTCCAATGTCAAATCTGCACGCCTGCATGAACACACACTGACATAACACACATGGACATGGTTTGTTCACTGCCTGCCTGCACTGCACACACACACACACACACATGTGCACAGTACATGCTACACGGTACACTAGTCACATGTATTAAATTGTAACTCAACATGTGACTGCAGTCTGGCTTATTGGTAATGTGGAAAGAGGAAGAGAGGATGAGGATAAAGTCCTCATTTAGATTTCTAATCCAGTCTGTCCTGTGTGGACCATCATCTCCCGTCATTAACAGCAGGCCAGCAAGATTAAGCAAGATCAATGTTTATCACCCACACTGTGTGTGTGTGCGCGAGAGAAACCAAGTGTTAAACTCCCCCCGCCTCATCACGATTTATCACAGTATCTGCTATTAGAGCAGAGCGAACAACGGAAATCTATGATTATATCTAACGTGTAGTAAAGAGCAACATTATTTAAATTTAATGCCCCAAATCTGTGATAATGTCCACACATTCACATAGGATGAACATGATCTCAAATTAATATTTTATAAAAGGTAATACTCCATCAGTAGGATTTACTGTAAATATATGGCGATCATGCACTCAATCCAAATATTAAGACAAGCTGAGTGACTCGTGTAACGTTGAGCACATGATTATTCATGGGCTAACCAAACATTTGGGGACAGATTCTCAATTTACTGTTTGACAGACACAGCCATTTCTCAGTCAGAGATATCCATCAAAGCCAAGTTAACGCACATTCAAACTATTAATTATTCAAATTACTCGATTAAATAGCAGCTGCGGTGTCGGGGCAGAAAGGGCAGCAGTAATTATGAGTCGATAACTTGTGAAAAAAACTGACACGCAAAACAGTGTCTAAACAGAAGATATCCAGCAGGATACGCAAAGGAAACCTCTTTCCCAACCTCATTTTCAATATTTTTCTCGGATTCATTTGGAGTAAAGGGGGTTACAAGGGCTGCTGCAAACGCTGTGCACTCAGTTCCGGGTCTTGATCCTCAATGTGTGGCAACGGCGCGTGTCTTTGTGTTTCCACGGCAAGGCTGGCACTACTAACGACACAGCAGCTTTCCTATCCCATCCTTCTCAGCACATCATAAGACTGCAGAGACCATATGGTCTGATTAGTCCACAGAATTAAGCCCTACACTGTCGAGGCAGAGAGAAAGATAGAAAGAAAGTCATGCATGTTCACTGGTTCCACTGAGAACAGACACAAATTGGGAGCTGGAACAAAGAGAGTAAAAAAAAAAACCCTCACACACATCCTCCACACTCACAGGCACATGAGCCAAGTTTGGAACAAACATAATAGAAATGTCCAAATACAGATGGGGAGAACATAACAAAAGCGCACTATAGACAGTCCAGATGACAAACCAAGCAAAAGCAAAAATAGTCCTCTTTTATGGTCTTTAGCACTTCTGTTTGCATATTTCTCTATATATCACTCTCTCATACACAAAGTCACATTTGAAAATATCCATATAATAGCCAATGTAGCCCAAGTTCTCTCCTGGCTGCTCATCAGCCCAGAGAGCCACTATGTTTCTCTGTATCAAAGACACCTGCTACTGTAATCAGCCATCTTCTGGCTGTGATGGAGTCGTAGACTGTCTCCCTGTTTCCTGGACTAGATTAAATAACTGAACCATGAGATGGACATCTTCAAATGCGTTTTCTAATCTGAGCCGCAATTCCCTTGACTTTTTCTACACAGTCTTTCTGATCGCCAGTCAGACAATAATTTAGAAAAAGTCCGTGTTTTTTTTCCTTCATTTTACCATCTCTTTTTGTGTGGCAGTCATTTTTATCTTCTCAACAAAAGCCGGACTCACACTGTGCAAATTGGTGTCGCACAATTACTGCAATTTCTGAAATTTGTGCACTTTACTCCAAAGCAAAGTTCATGGCATGTCAAAACATCTCACTAGGCAACTTGGCCAGCCATGTGATCTTTCTTTTGGCATTAAAAATCTCCTTGGTCACAGTTAGCAGAGCTTTCAAAGTTGTCTGTGTCCTGTGTGTTTAGCAGTGCCTCCTTGGGCCACCGACAGTGGAGCTACAACCATTGTTATGCTCAGTTAATTGGACCTTTGGGTACAAAAGGTTGAGAAATTCAAGACCAAATAGATAAATAAGCACAAGCATTGAATTCCCACGACATATCCCAGTGCTAGCTCCAATCCTCATTGTAGACTATAGACGAGATTGTCTGAAAAGCTGATTCATTAGAGTGCTTCAGGACAGTGCTACCAGCCTTTTGACTCAATCACACACCTACCTCTCCGTGAGTTTGTAAACTATCAGCAACAGTCTGTCACAGACCATTCTGCGATGTATAAATTGTTGTTTAAAGTGATGTTTTGTGACTGGGAGCAAAACAGCTCCTGGTTAATCAATAGCACAAAATCGATTCCGCTCTCTGGGGAAATGCCACAGAGAAGCTATCCAACATGCAAAGGCGGAGCCAGATCAAAAGTTTTAAATGGATGGGGGGAAATGGCCGGTGTGGAGGGGACATTCAGCCAGTGAAATGAACTGTTACTGTGTTCATCATAAATCATTACAAATTTAGGCAATCACAGCAGACACTATAGCGGAAAATTAAATTACATCAACAAAACCCTCAAACTCAAACCTTTGACTCCTACGGATAACGGATTAGATTTAATTTCATAAAACAAAACCTTCTCAGCTGGTGATGTAATGTGCAAGTCAGGCTCATTTATCACACAGGTAGATGCCAGGTTGCACAGAGGCATTCTGGGAATCTGTGCCGTTGGAGGTCAGCAAGACATTTACCTGACAGCGCCTGCCTCTGTGCAACGTCTGGAGTTGACAATGTCTGTGGTAAAGAGCATCAATAATGCAGACCCGTGGCCAGATAAAAACTCCCTGTCGCCATGATGGCCCTGACAACATTGTGCAGCACTCGCATCTCCCACCAAACCTCACACAACAAACTTGTAATTTGTGTAGTCATCAAAACGTCGAACTTTGACGTGCCGTTCACTTCTCGTTAGCTTGTTTTTAACTCAAACCACGATCTTTCCCTACCCAAGTCGTTGTTGTTGCTAAACTCCAACCTAACCAGCACCATTTGTGATATGTGATGTGGAGGACAACTTACTGGAGAATCCCTGGCCTCATGTTACCTTAAATAAAAAGCAATCCCTGAGAGTTCCAAGCCTAAATTTGGATCATTACTCAGTATCGGCAGATAGCCTGAAAAAGACGTATCCTTTTGGGAGAGAACACACAATGCTCTGTCTCTATCTCTCTATCTTTTTCTTCCTTTCTTCGTGCCATTCCAAAGGCCAGGTCATACTTTTCTTCTCATCATCCCTCTATTTGCCCCCAAACAATCTTCAGACAAATGCGAGCACACATTGCCCTTTCCGCGGCTGTAGAGTACTGTATTTTTTCCCGCCCCCCTGTGCCCTGTAGCCATCCACTCTGCACTACAGGCTAGAGTACATGCACACCTCATTCCCCTCCTGCCACCCCAATAGTTTCTCACTTCTGCCCTCTAACCATCCGACAATTAAAGTTTCACCGAGCTGGCCTCTCGTCAGCAGTATACAACTCCCTGCCTCTGATCTGGCTGCCCTTTACTTATCTTCAGTAAAGCTTATAGGCACGCAGGGAAAGACAATCTCACACAGGCATGCATTTACACACTCCTTCCATCTTCTTCTGCCTCCGTCCTTTGCATTCCTCCTCATGTTTCTCACCTTTGCCTCACTTAACCTTCTTGATCCTAAAGCCACGCTCTGTGACCATGCCCCCAGAATTGCAGCTTGTCCTGACCTTTCTGTGCCCCTGATAGCGGTGTCCTGTATCCCCTTTAAATAGCTCTTCCACATGTAAAGGAGAACTTCTTCCCTTCCTCTCCCTGCTCTTATTCTCTCTGCTTAATCCCATCTTTAAAAGGCTGTGGCAAACACACTCCCCTTCCCTCCTACATGGCATCAGATACATGCTAGGACTGTAGAGAAGAGAGGGCTGCAGGGATGTTGCTCAGACACATCCATTTGATATCTGAGAGACCACAGAGCAGAAATCAAATGCTGCAGGCGTGTTACAGCTTCACAGCATGTCGTCAGAAACAACAAATCTGAGGATCTCTGCTGCGGGGAATCTGGATACTGAAAGGACAGTCATAACATTTAACACATGCACAGACTGAAACACAAACACATTTACACAATTAGAAGTGTGCATAAAAAAAACGTATCCTCGTGTATATGCACATGCAACTGCACACATGCTAACAATCACACACAAAATGAAGCATAATTACCACGGGCATTTTTTTGATTCCTTTTTTTTTTTTTACTAAATTGAATAAATGCAGACAGATTTTTGTGAAATTGTTTTCTACTTAAACAAACAGCCCCACAGTCACAAATTACAAACAAAAATGAGATAGAGTCTCTTCTCAATTCATTTCACATCACAAGGGGCATATGCAAATATAGTGAGTGTGTGGGGGGGGCTGGGTCTGAAAGGGGAAATTGGATTAAAGGCAGCATGAGGCAAGATGCTCACTATGAGACAGAGACAGGAAGAGGAGAGGAGAGGAGGATGGAGAGAGAGAGAGAACAGAAGAAGGCTCCCTGACAAAACGGGCTGAGGAGAGGTGATTACTGCAAGCTGAATGCCACCCTGCCCACAGACACCTAAAGGAGAGAGAGAAACCACTCCAGGATCCTCCACGCCAACTCACAAAAGCACTGCACCACTTGTCCAATACTCCTCCTAACCCGTCAGATAACATTAACGGATCCCTGCTCAGGTGCGAAGAAAAGGCGTCTTCGTATGGGACAACCAAAGAGCAAACATTCCCCACCAATGCAAATCTAAACTGACGTCCTCTGTGGGCCAGCAAAAATCCTTTACATGAAGTGCTGTAGAGGCCCCTCACTCCCTCGCCTCAAAACAACACCGCAACAGTTTCTCTGAGTCGTGAGTCATCGCCTACTTCCATTGCTGTTACCTTTTTTTTTTTCTTCTTCTTCCTTATACTGCTGGTTTGATACACAGAGGCTATGACAGAAAAATATCACTTCATTGTTTTCTCTGGGGATTTTGTACTGAATATAGTTTAGAAGGTAAATATTTCTCCAACATTAGCAGGGGATCTAGTCAAGGAGAGAGGAGGACTATTTTCACGGGGCCCTGAGGAAGAAGAGGCTCCTTAGGCAATCAAGGCGATACAACCGTAAACTAAATCTGATGCATCAGAGCGAGGGGGACAGGGTCAAAGCTTGACAGGGGTCCTGAAATCCTGTCTTATACATTCAGTAACGTCCAAATTAGAGCCCAACCCCCAAAACAATTCTTGTCATGATCTCTGAATAAGTACAGCTATCTAAAATCAATCCATCATGCACGTACTGTGATGGAGAGCTTTACAACCTAATGTTCTTATTACATTAAAGAAAGTTTGGAGCAAAGTATAATTAAAAGAAAAGAAATTAACTCAAAATGTTTGTTTTGTTTTTGCAAAAGCGAAAGTAATTCCTAACTTTGGGGCTGTAATTAAAAAGTGAGTGGTGTAATGAATCACAGCGCTGTGATGGTAATATGAAATATAGGAATATTACATCAGGAATGAGCTAGAGGAAAGAATAATCCTGGTTAGAAAAGCTGGTTAAACAATGTCTTTGTTCACACTGAGCAGTCATATGTGGCAGATTGCTGCATGATTACATAGAACGATCCATTTCCGCAGAAAATGCCAATCCTGACGATGACTAATTACATCAGATCTGGATCACAGCAGCATCAGATATGAGAGTTATGGTAAATTATTTTAATTATATTCATGACTATGAGAAGCAACCACATTTTGCTGTATGCAGGCCTCGATATCTTTTTAAAAATGGACGTCAAACTGCATTTCCTGGGTAAAATGTGTGCCATCTACTGCTAACATTTTGATGCCACACTTAGCACATTTTAACCTTATTATTCAACACTTATTCAAATAAAACCTTTTAACGCAGTTTTTGATTAATAGAGGCGACAACAAAGACGGCTCAATGTTCAAACATGTCACGTCTTAGAGGTGGGGTTTTTGGTAAGCACATTTTCGCTCAGGTAAGTACGTCAATGAGGACGGACCCCATACTGAGAGTAATCCAGTACTGCTGTTCCATCTCCCTCTGATCTGCAGTGAGGCAGAATAACTTATCTCAGATATTTAAGTGTCAAACTAGAGCTTTTTAATCTCCATTTGAACAGCACAAATAACAGCCCTTCTGATGGCTCTGATCAGAACGCTCTACCCACAGCAAACTTATTAACATAAGAAAGTCTCGCACCAGCGTGATTAGCATTTCATGCCCAAATTAACCAGCTAATGAACACATTCACTACACGAATAGAAAATCTGCATTCACCAGTTAATATTATCCTGTACACTTTCCCCCACGCAGCCTGTGGAGAACACATGTGTGTTCTTGGAATTATCCCGGAGAGCAAACACTGAGCAGCGGTGCCTGTTAGCAGAAATTCAGTCACGAAGGTACACATTTACAATATAGGCTACAGTGGAGGGCTTTAAGGTAATAGTGCTAGTTGTCATAAAAAGCATGGGAAGAAGCAATATTAGTGTTGCAGAAGAAGAGGATCAGCAGATCATCAGTATTGGCACATCTGTGTTAGAATGAGAGTGAGACGCTCAGTATGCAAAAGGTGTGGACAAAATGACTATTGAGGAGCTGCAATAAAAGGCTGCCTGTACTATTAGAAAGGTAAAGGTAGTACTGTACCTTTGTATCCGTCTCTGAAAGAGTTATTTCAACTCTGGTTTGGCCATGGTTTGTCATGCCGTGGCACTGGATTGTGTTAGAGCGTACCTGTTATTTTATCCACCCCTTGTATGTGCATAATGTAAAATATACTTTAAGGTTAACACTGAATGTTGCTGACTTGAGCATTCTTTGAACTGCTGGTAGACTGCTGCCTGACAGTGTGTTCTGTTTGACATGCAGCAGGAGGCTGTCAGTGCCGCGGACAGCTCTTTAGTTCACGGCGGTGAAGTAAGTTGAGGCAATGCAACACAAGGGGCCTTATTAAAACTGTTGTTATTGTACCTGGGGTCAGTTTTAGTATGACCATGCAGTCTCACACTTGCATAATCTGCAAAAGACAAGTGCACACATACAAAGCATCTCTCTCTCTCATGTGTCTATGAGCTAGCTCCTTTACATATGAGACAGGCTACGAATTTATTGCAACACCTGAGCAAACCCACATGCAAAGGAAGGAAGAGAATTCACGTGGGAGATTAGGGTAAACCTCTAAAAATAAAAATAATACAGCTAAAATTGACTCCTTCGCTCAGACGCGTATGCAAGGACTGGGAGTGAGACAAGCAGAAGAAAGGCCTGTCCTCCCAGACTCCCGTCAGGATTCTGTCTGGAAAGCTGTAGTCAGGATAAAGGACATGCCATGCCTTTGATCAGGAGAGGAGAGTTTCACGGGTGAGAGAGGTAAAATGGAGGAAGGTATCTGAATATCTGTCAGGCTAGAGAGGCTTATTTCTGCAAAGCATCTCAGAGAAAGGAAGAACGTCAGAATTCTGACTATTTTTGCTCTCTCGCAAAAAACAACCCTCCACACACCCCTTTGCAAGAGCGTGTCCCAATCAGGCATGCAATTACAATCTAGAACATGCTGTGCAATGTAACAGCAGCAGGCAACACAAATGAAAACAGCACACACTGTTTCCTGCACACTGCGCAGCTCAATTACAAAGCAAATCATTTTGATTCATTTTTGTGCTCTTGTTTTTCTCTTGTCTTTAACTTTCGGAGGAACAAAACAAAACTTGAACAACTGACACACATGCGTTTCACCTTTCCTCCGAGAACGTGAGAGGCTGTGGCAGTGCTAATTCAAATCCCTGGGACTCGGGAGTGAATGTGAGGAGGATTAGAGGGGTAATGCCAGCAGACGATGACAGAGAGAGGGTCGAAGTGGTTTGCCACTCTGCAAGGATTAGCTCTGAAAACAACTTCACAGTCGCAAACAACGTCAATCAAGGACATACAGAGACGAGACAAACACCTTTATATGTAAGCTGGAAAACTCATCTTCTCTGCCACGAATAACCTTCTAAATGTTCAGTAATAATTGAAGTATCTCCTGCACATCATAATAAATTGGACAAATACTGAAGGAAATCTCTCCACTGAATGTTGCAATGTTGGAAATGATATTTCAGGCATGTGAATGGATTGATAATAATGAGGCGCACCTGTGGAGTGAGTCTATGCTGCAGCTACTCCGACAGCCCTGTATGGACATGACGGACATGTCAGGGCTGTTGGGGGGATCCACTGATGAAAGGCAAGGTGTCCAGATGGCACCGTTTCACCATGTACATGTAATGTGCAGCAATCTATTAAAATAGGGCATCGTCACCACAATGCAAATAACACCCTGGGAGGGGGGGGGGGGGGGGTGCATGGCCTAACTTTAGTGCAGATTAGCAGAGGAATATTCTACACACCTCGTTTGTCCTGAATCTTAACAGTGAGCTCCACCAAAGTCTCTGTCTCCCTATCCAGCCTCCTGGTTATCGTGATATCTCCACTGTCACGCCCCACGGTGACCGGGGGGCTCAGCGACTCTGGGTGGATCAGCTCGTAGGCGGCTGACAGAAACCTGGTGGGACTCAGGCTCGTTATGACCGAGCCGATGCTGGCGTCCTCTGACACGTTGAGGGAGACCACAGTGCCAGGGTCAAGCAGTGCCCTCGGCCGCCGACCTGCCCTTCCGGAGCCCACAAACCCAGCAGGGCGCGTCGCCCACCGCTGCGGAGCAACAGTAACCACCACAGCTCTGCTGGTCAGAGGCGGCCACCCGTGGTCCCTGGCGAAGACACAGAATTTGACTTTAGACGGGAGGCCCAGAATAGAGTCAACCAGCAAAACTTCCCCCGTCTTCGGGACAACATAGAAACTGCCATTTCTGGGTCTGGAAATGTACGTCAACTCCGCGTTGTTGCCGCTGTCTGCGTCAACGGCCTCCAGCCTGTGAACCACGCTGCGCAGAGCGGTGGTGTCGTGCAAAGTTATGTGGACGGCGTCCGCACTGCGAAAGGTCGGCACGTGGTCGTTGGTGTCCAGGACGTCCACTTTGACCGACGCGAACTCGAAGGCGACCGACTCCGACGCGCAGGTCTGGCAACACAGACCAACGCTCAGCAGGTATTCTGCGCGAGCCTCTCGGTCCAGAACCCGGGAGGTTTTCAGCAGTATGTCGCCCCGCCGGTGGTGGGCGAAGGCGCGGAAGTCTTCGCTGCCGTTTCCGCACAGTTTGAAGCGCGTGCCGGGGACGGGGCACCATTTCTGCGCGCCGACGCGCCTCGCCGGGATCCTCAGTCCGTTTACTCTGGAGGCCGCCGGCGAGTTCTCGAAAACATGCCCGTGGAAGAAAGGCAGCCGCTGCCGTGTTTGATACCCAGCGGCCGGCGTCAGGAGGCAGCACAGCACAACGCCCCAGATCATGTTGGTGGCAAGTTATGCGACCCAGGGGGGCTGGCAGAGAGTCATTTAGAAGAGACGAGAGAAACAGTTGGGAAACATTTCCGTCGTAGTTCTCCACGACCTGATCCCTCCAGGTAGGACCCCCCCCCCCCCCTGTGAACTCCCAGCCTCCGGGCTGCGTGCAGCGCGGCAGCGTTCAGCACCACAGAACCGGACAGCGCCAAGCGCGGGGGCGTGGCGGCTCCGCGGTGAACCCCACCCCGCGTGGTGGGCAGACGGGTCCCCGCCTCAGCAGGAGTCGTCCCAGCTGCACGGCGCCGTCTGCCACGAATCCGCTCTCGGCGTTAAGAAGTGCGGCTGGAGAGAAAACCACTCGTCCCTCCGGTGCAGAGAAAGTCCACTGAACACATGCAGTGTGTGCTTTTTCCATCGACGCTGTCTGGACCAGGCAAAGCAGCCTCCCAGCACTGGCTCCACTGAAGCAGTCAGGGCTGCCTTGCTCAAGACACTTCTCCAGTTGTTGTTGTTGAAGGAGGAATCACTCGGGCACCGCACTCATCATCTGAGGATCTGAAGCCACGACCTCCTGGTCAAAGTCCTCTCTAAACTTCAGGCTACAGTTCCTGCAACGCACTGCATCACACGTTCGCACAGCCATGGTTCATTTATAGCTTTACAACACTAAAGCCCCAAAAGGTGCATCAGTATGAATGCAAATGTTCAGCTCTGGGCTGTTAAACTGTGTAAACATGATGATTTAGGACAGCCGACGCAGCGTAGCTCCACGCGGCTCTGCAGCCGACGTTACACGCACACAGGAGTTCGAATTAACATCGTCTCCCTGATTGCTCTTCCTTTCCCCTCCCACTCTGCTAGCGTGACGAGCACCCAGGGCACCTTAAACCTAATCTGTAGGAGGCTACTGCTTATTCCCACAGACGGCATACTTCCAATTCCCCTCACCTCTCCTCCCTACGTGACAAGTCAGAAAACTAAACTGAGGGCTCTGAATTGTCAAGAAAATGAGCAGCCATGCTGTACACCCTATTGAGCGCGTCTCCCATGTCATGTCAACCTTTACTTTAGACATCCATGGATCAATATTCATATGCATTGGGGGAGGGAGTGATATTATGCTGGACGTGTAATTCAATGCCATGCAATGTACGCCTGCTCATACATAGGCTACATCTGTATTCAGTTTGAAAATTCATCAAAGCCCCCCCCCGCTGAAAGATCCTTATCAATTTGAAACCACAATCCATCACTGCAATTTTTGCCGAATCCACTCTCTGAGGTAAACTGTTCTTTTCAGGCAATAACTCTGGTAACTGGCAGTGAGCCCCCAGACAATTTTGAATCACAGCCTGCAGCTGGAGCACGAAGCTCATATTGGCTGATCGCTGCATTTCTTACGTGGCACGCGCCGCGGGCTGTGTCGCCCGGACACGCGAGCCATCCCACAGTCAGTGTTTTTACAGCCTCTGACCCGAGGAGGGAAAAGGCTTTCCAAAAGACGTGCACCACAATAACCTCAGGCCAAACTACGACAGGGAGCCTATTGATGGGAGATGACACCACCGCTGGTATTGTTATTTAAGGGGGATGTTGTAGTATCTAAAATAGGCGCCGTCTCGGAGGACCCGGTGCGCTCTATTCTGTTCTGTAAATCCTCTTTGAACTTGCTAATTGCTTTGTGAATGCAAATCAAATCCCGTCTTTTATCATGTTGTCTCACGTGGTGAAATTCGCCGTGACTGCCACCGTGGGAGATACTGGAGCAAAGGCTAATTCAATCACGGGGCCGGGCCAGAGTGCGAGCGGTAGTTTAGGGCTGCAGCCGTCTTCTACCGAGATGAAACGCCAACATACACATACATAAAAAAACAACAAAGCTGTAATGAATAAAAAAAAAAAAAAAGTATATTAAAAAATCATGAAACGGTCTCATCATCCTTCTTCTCCAACAGATAACCGAGAGCTGCAGGGCATTAAAGAAAGGTGGGGGGGGGGGGGAATCCCACTGAAGTGAGCAGCAGGCGAACATTAGAAAGCTTCATGCTTACTTAATGAATAATTGACCGAATCTATTCCCCTTCAATCAAACAGAGGCAGACGTAGCTTCTGAAGGCAGAGGTTGCAGCCCTGCAGCATTTAGAAACATTCTACCTTCGCGCCTCTGCTCCTCTGAGACAAGGGATGATGGGATTGGGGGGGATAAGAAGGTCGCAACGTAACTTGTATGTTCTGTAACTCGCAGGTTGTCTGTTATTCATCCTGGAAAAGAGGGGTAAAAAAAAATAATAAACGCAAACAGGATATGATGGAAGGGAGTGTTGAGAGGACTTGGCACTAACATCAGTTAATAGGCTGTTTATGCCACAGAGTACGGAGAGTGTTAAAATGTAATAAAAATAGACTGTTCAGCAGAAGTCAATAAAATAATTGGCTGAAAGAGGCAGGTTTATTAAAGAATGACAGGACAATTAAAATGGATGACTAAGCATCCCGCTGTCTGGTTTCTATTCATCTGTGAACATTTATAGTGAACATTTGCAGAAACCCTAACCCCACATGTTCCCCTGGAAGAGCTGCTAAGAGCCATTTCTGGAAGCGCCATGACACCTGACATGGAGCAGCAGCTCTGTAGTAGCGTTCATCATTGTGTTCCTGTGTATATGGGTCCCTCAGGACATTTCCCCTCATCACAACCTGAAGGCAGAAAGCAGTTAGAGGAACTGGATAAATATAAAGACATTTCCCTCATGTATTAGGTACGGCTAATTAGATTTGATCTGTGGTCCCCGTAAGGCTCCTACCTCCTACTGTAGCATTTAAGCTGTGCTGTAGAAAGAAGCCATGACTATTAATAGAGGCATTAATTATGGAGCAACGCGTGCAACCAGGTTCCGAATTTACTTGCACCAATAAGAATGCAAAGGAGGTACAAAGAAAACAAAACAAAAAAAAAAAAAAACCAGCAACAAAACCAAACCATCTCATTACCCTTTTTACTTAGAATGCCACGTCTCATAAAAGCTGACGTTTGTTCACTGGAAGACTCGGCAAGTGTAGAAAAACGGGAACAGCAGAAGCCACTTTTTGAAGGAAAAAGCCAAAACTTATTCAGTGATTTATGCGCGGCCTGTTGTTGTGGTGGAAGCAAACCGCACAACTCCAGGGCCACATCCCGTCTGAGGAGCGCGTTTATTATTATTATCTACATTGTGATTAGTGGCGCCTGGGGTTGCCTCAGTGATTAGCACACTAAGAAAATGATCATTGATTTGAACAGTATCTCGCTGTAGCCCCGAACAATCACGACTATCTATTAGCACATTAAAGGAGGTTCTCGCAACATCAGAAGATGCAGGCGAGTGTCATTGAAAAAGAAAAGAAAAAGAAAATTAGCACAGCTCGGTGTCCCTCTCGCTCTGCCCGACTAAGAGGTGAGATTTTCTGGAAGAGGCCATGCTGATGTTCTCTTTGAAACACAGTTTAGAGAGGGAGGACATTACCTCGGATGCACAATGAAACTCTCACTTTTTTTTCTCAGTTAATTATCCCAGCAAGCCCCAGCCATTAGGCAGATTCCCATTACTGGACCAGTTCAAGGCTACGAACTAATAGCGTAAATTCAATAATGTGCTATTTATGAGGCTGAGAGGATTTTCGGGAGAATAAGAAAAAAAAAAAAACCTCCACCATGGTGGTCCTGTAGCTTCGACTGTTTATACACGGGACCAAAACAAAAGACGCCTCCAGCTGTCTGATCTTCGAGATCTGCTCCTATTCAGACCTTCCAAGCCTCCATTTTTAGTCTTTGCCCAGAAGAACGGTCTGTGGCCGCCTTGCTGTCAGAGAGATTAAAATAGACGCCTCTCTGCCTCAAAACCACCCTCAACCCTGGCTGGCTCATTCTTCCACGTTGTCTAATTCTTTGGATTCTATTGTTCGTTTTTTTTTCCCAGGGTACACTGTTAAGTGGGCTCTTAATAAGAGTGGCTCTAAATGGACTTTGTGCTCATATATCATTCAGTAGTACCCTCCAATAGAGGTCCCTTATCCAGGCAAAGGGCCCAATGGTTAATCATCACTGAGGGGATAAAGCTTTATACAGCTCAGTTTAGGAGTTGTTTTCCAGCAGGATCTATCATTTCAAGAATAATGAGGGGGATTTTAACCATCTCCCAGGAACATAAATTGCACACAGCATGCTTCAGAATATGTTCTGGGACTTTTCTTTACAAACAGGCCACTAAATAACTGACATGGCCTAAGTGAGATAAATGTGTACACTTTGAGTGAATTCCTCATATATGGCGGCCAGTATTTTGGTAGAAATATAATCTCTCAACAAATTATGTAAGATGTATTTTTGGTCATTTGACCTCATTCAAGTGAGCAAACAGTTTTGGCCATTTTTTGTTTCTGTGTAAACATAAGTAAGCTAGCTGTTGCTTTCATGTTTCCGTCGTTGCACTCGTGTAAATGCAAAGTTGTTCTGTCGTAAAGTGTCCTTACCGTCTTCCCTTCTTCCCGCGTATCACTCATCTTTCCAGCCTGCCAAATGTCTTCACTGAAGCAGTAATGGCAATGAATGTCCTCCTTTTGGAGCCACTGTCTCAGCTCACAGCGAAGGGTCTCTGGCACCCCCATCTGTCTTTGTGGAGAACTGCAGCCTTGTAAGTGGTACAAGGGCAAAGTTACAGTGAACGAAACAAAATTACCGGGAAAAATAAAGATGTTTCAGATAAAATTACAGCGCACAGATCTCTGTAAAATCAAGATTACTGTACAGGACAAATCAGAAAAAAACATAGTTTAACTGCAGTATAACATCTGAACTAGAGAAAACGCCTGAGGAAATACAATTCTAATAAAATTACAGTTTAAAAAAAATGGAGAAAGTGGAGAAGGTAATGAAGAAATAAAACTTCAAAAGGCTGGAGGAAATAGTTGAAGCCCATTTTAGTCAATTAACAAATGTTGTTACATACAATAATTACAGCAAAGTACACTACTGTCGGCAGCCTAGAGACTAACACATTCCAATGGATTATTTGCATTCCTGACAACATGGATGTAGATTTCAATGTATTAATCCAAACTACATTTCCTGACAAAGACAATGAAGCCATTTAACAGTAAAAAGCCTGTTTAATTGCAGAATATAGCGACAGCACAGTACAGCAATAAAAACACTGCCATATTGCTCCTATTTTACATGACTTACACAGCTGCTGCTCAGCTTATGAAACAAAAAACGATAATACGGTACGTGTACAGTAATGATGAGAAACAACATACAGACAGGCTCACAGAGCACTTCGCCCATCACGTTCCAATGAGAGGTGGCTGTGTTAATTAAGAAATGCACAATATCATAATAATCATAAGAGCAAGAACAAAGACATAGCGCCTCCGATCCCTACAGCAGTGACGTCTTCATCACTGGGTCTAAAGGGACAAACTGGGCTGACACGAGTGGGAGCAGAGGTGCATGGCCACGAAGCCCACAGACGAAAGTAAATAAAGACAGAATAAAAACCCAAAAAATATGGATTACTTTGTACGTATGCAATACATGACATGACTTGACACTGTCCATGGTCACTCATTACTCTGAACTGGCTTTCATCCACCACATGTTACATCCTCTTCATTGCTTGTACCTCAGTTCATGTATCACACGAGTGCTGTTGCATTTTATTTTGTATATAAGGGCACCACAGCTGCTTCTTCACAGCCTCTCCTCTTCTCCCTCAGCTACCGCAGAATTCTGGGACCTGACCTGTCATCAGTCACTGTCTTGCGGAGCTTCACCCCCCGGCGTATAGACACCAGCATATCCATGTCCTCCTGGGTCGTAGAGGACAGCTCCTGGGGTGCACACTGAGTCGGATCCCCTGGCAGTGAGCTGTGGAAGGGGAAGTGACCCTCACCGAGGGCGTGGGCGCTGGCTGCCAGCTCCCCTATCTTCTCCACCAGGCTGTGGCGGTTGGCAGCGAGCAGAGGGTCCTCCTCAGCGCTGTGGGCGGCCATGCCGGGGGCCTGCTGGGCGTAAACAGTCCTGTCCGCCCCTCCTCCCCCGGAGCCCCAAGCTGTGTCGGGGAGGCTCATCCGCTTTGGAGAGGCCCTCGTGTTGTCACAGGCATATGGGTCATCACCATAGAGAAACTCCTCCCTGCCCACACAATCCTGGGACGGGCTGGCATACCTTGGAGAATCTGGCACTGTTGGGGTCTTAACTGGCACGATGGGGGGCCGGATGGGAATGGGGCCAGATGTGGACGGCGTGCGTCTCACACCGGTTTTGGAGGATGGTGTCCGGCGAATGGTGGCTGTCCCCGAGGTGATGGCTCCGGAGCTGCTTCCCTCTGCACCGTTTGTAGTTCCCTGCAGGGTCTTACCTGCAGGCAGACCAGCCGTACTGGCAGGCCTCTTGGTTTGGATCATGCGGCGGTAGCTCTGAGCAATGTTACTGTGGCGTGGGATGGTGGAGGACTTGTCAAAGTCTGCCTGCCCTTCACTGTCAGCATCCCCGTTAAGAAAGTAGCACTCATAATCAGAACCTAGAAGTGACAGTGACTCATGAGTATCTGTTTTCCCACTGAATAATAAAGAATGTAGAAAACAACAATGTTTTGACGAGTGTGCAGCTGTTGAACTTTATTACATAATAACTTGCAGTAATCATGTTAGCTCTGAAGGCAAATAATACAAAGTATCCTATTAAAACTACTACAAAAATAAAATCTGTGCTCTACATGGATGTCATGTGTGCTTTTATCTTGAAGGACTGTGCGGCTGTTAAAGGTGAGTGTTACCTTGGGAAGGGATGGTGTCCTCAGAGCAGGAGGGGGTGTTAGTCTGGGTGCTGTAGCCGCTGGAGTACTGCAGAGAGTCCCTGCTGCTCTTCTGCTGCTCCATACTCAGGCCTCTGGTCAGAACCATAGCTAGAGTGCTGGCTGCTGGAGAGAGTGGCTCGCCATGCTGAAGCGTGCACACACGCAGAGATACAAGAAGGTAAGAAATACATAAAGAGTAGCACATATGCAACTCACCACACTACAATTCACAAGGAATAGAAATGTATACACTGACTAAACCTTTACTCTCACCTTGGCTGCAATGGTTCCTGGGCCAATCCTGGCTCGGTGTGGTTCATCTGGTTGCATCACAGAATACCCCCGTGGACTGGACGGAGCTTCCAGTTCTCTCATCTTATCCATAGACTCCCTCCTACGATGCAGAGTGTTGGCCAACGACGGCTCACAGGATCCTGATTTGGCCCAATCCTGCAGCAGCAGACGGAACAATGAGACTGTCTTCCAACTGTGCGTCTCCAGTGTTTGCCAACGGTCGTGCAGTCAGTTAAACATGGAAGCTGCTGATTTGGCTCATGAACTGGTTAGATGCCAATGTAGATGATATGAGCAGACTACATTAGGCTACGTAAGTGTTGAATGAGTCCTCTCAGTTTAGCACATCCTTGTGAGGAAAGACTGGCAAACTGAGCTTGATGAGTAACAGCAAAATGGTGACGTGAGGTTCATTAATGCATTAAAACACAACAAGCAAAGAAGCAACAGAGCTTTAAAAAGAGAATAACGTAAAAGTCAAATTGCAAATGAAAACAAACCTTCCAGCTAGGAACCTTTGATGTGGGTGAGGGGGTGTTGGATCCAGGGGAGTGGTTAAATGTGGGGGACGCAGGAAGTATGACAGAGAGAGGCCTGATGGTGCCAGTGTGAGAGAAAGCAGGGCGAAAGGTACCGAAGGATGAGCATGAGCCAAACTGCGGAACGGACAGACAAGTCTGAGTCAGAGTCCTCAACATCCATGAATAGTCCACGTCAAACCGTACTGCAGGCTGTCGAGTAGAGCCCACTTTAGACTATAGCTAACAATGGTGAAATGCACAGCACATAGTGTGTGTGTGTGTGTGTGTCCAATAAAGCAGGTAGATTGGTGAGATGCATGCAGTACTAACCGCTGTAGGAGAGCTGCACTCGCTGACAGACTGGCAGGTTTCTGAAGCCTCAGAGGAGGCTGAGCTTGTTGATTTCTGGGAAAGGGAAGATGGAGCAAAGAACAGTGGAGGGGAAGAGGAAATGCACAGAGAGAGGTAGGTGTGAGGGGGGCATAGGAAGATGGTGAGAGATGGAGGAGAGTGTTGATGAGCTTGAGGAGGAGGAAGGTATATTTGTCTCTGAGGGGATCTATGTACCGTAGCCTAGATCCAAAATAAAGTAGCCTGTAAGATCATTTATTCTGAAAAGAACAATCAGTCGGTGCACTGGTGTTGCCGCTGAATATGTTCTCTACACTTCAGTCTGTTTGGTCCGAACAGAGCAAGAGTAGGAATAACTATCAGTCCAGTGGGCATACAAATTCAAAATTCACAACTGATAAAGGTCTATTGCAGCAAAAATGAAGAGCTCTGTCGGAGTTTGGTTATCAAGTGCTTATGGGTTATGTGTGTGAAATGCAAACCTGAAACGATTGAAGGTGCCAGATGGAAGAGAGAATTATCGTAGTTCTACTGTGACAAGCAAAGTGGAGGCGTTTGTGTGTCCTCCTGCCCTGCAGCAGTACTGCCTGAGGCGCCTCTGGAGCTAACAAGTCTGCTTTATCCTGGTTTTCCTGTGAGAGAATCCCTTATTTCCTCCTGATCAAAGAATTAACGCTAGTGTTATGGCTGAGACTGCTACCTGGCTGGCGATGTCAGAGGGCATGGGTGACGGAGGTTTAGAGTGGGTGTTGGCATCCTGAGACACGAAGCCGGAGTCGTGGGAGGAGACGCTGCTGAGCCGATGGGCTCCTGCAGAGGGCATCTGGAGGAGACTGTTGACAGGACATCGTATCAGTATAGAACTCGATGTTCATGGGAGATTTACAGTGACTAAATGAAAAATCAATACAATAAACATAAACTAACACAATAAGTAATTTCCTTTTTATGTATGCATTTACTATGTCATTTTTAAATGAAAACATTTTAAATGACAAATATTTAGCCTTTTGTTTTTAAACATTTCAGTGTCGTCCAGCAGAGGGCAGCACAGATCACTGCAATTACTAAACGCAAAGCACTGTTGCCAGTCTTCATGAAAAGGTGCAAGTGAGCTATTACTTTTTAGAAAAAAGGAGATGCATCATCCATTCCTAAATGAAATGCAACCAACTGGCCAATCACAGCTTGCGCTACGACCATGGGTTTCATTGCTGACACTAACTGGTGGCAGCCATGACAGACAGCCTTTCACATTAAAAGGGGTCCCTGTGCGGTAGCTGGCCAGAGAGACATTGCTGTTGACTGCACATTTAGTTACATTTGTGATTGACTGTCAGCTGTTTTGAGAGTTTTCAATCACATGTGTATCTAGAGGCTAATTAACTGTCCTGTTAACACATGTTTTACATTTAATTAGCACACAGTAAATGCATATTGTTCTGAAACTTCTTTCGGGAGGTTTTATGTGCAGGCCAAGCCTAAATGAAAAATGTATCACAAAAGCTGAGAACATGAAGGCAATGCAAGTTTTTTTTTTTTTTACTTTTAGACTAGGCTATTCTTCTAATTGTGGTGCATCAAAGAGCATTAAAAACATATCCCTCTTTGAATTTCCTTCCCCCTCTGAACATCAACAGCTGTCTTGTCTCCTGCTCTGTCATTCTTGCTCAGCGTCTCTTCTCTTTGTCACCCACACATTTGAAGATGAGAAACTTCCCTTCCCTTTGTACTGATCGCCCCCACCTCTCCTCCATCCCCGCTCCCACTGGAATATATCTGAAGGTATCATTTCTCCTTAATCTTTGTCCTCTTGGATGAGGCTTATGGAGGAATGCCAAATGAAATATGACAAATTAAATAGCCTTAAATTACTCATAGTTAGAAACTATCCTTTCTCTCGCCTGTGTCTTTTAAGAAGTACTCAGTAAGCTTGTTATTTCTTCTATCCTATGTTTTATTTCCATATACCGTATCACTGTTTTAATGGGAAAACTAACACTTGATGATATCCATTTTCTTTTTTACCAAACTGACTGATGACATGCTTCTCTACAAGCAGAGAACGTTATGTGACCTTCAGCTTATCAAAACCCTTGACTCAGCGGATGAAGTGAATAACGTACAACAGTAAAGCTGAAACGAAAGTTGTTTCTCTACATTCCAGAAAAAGTTGACATTTAGGAGATATTGTTTTCATGTTTCACTAGTCTGATTTTACCCTAAAAACATCACACTGCATGTGAATAAATATACTAAAAATAGGCTGCAGTGTTAATTGGTACAAATATTAGCGAGGATCTGATAACGGGATAGTCAATGAGCACACTGAAACGTTCCACTTTCAGCAGATGAATGTCAAAACATCCTGCTAGTGTGAAACTCTGCACACGCATCATTCTGTACACTGAAGCTCAAACAGTCAACTGTAGGAACAAGACGAAAAACATACTTTTGAGTGGAGGGGACATAATAGCTTGTTTCCAGACCCAGAATGCACCCTTCGACCCACACTTGTATATAAATCATTGAACTATCAGCACTAGACTTACGAATATGTGCAGTTTGGTTCTAGTGGCTCATGCCTGTCATGCTGTGATGTTTCACAGCTTTGGACCTAATCTGGCTGTAAGAAGCTTGAGAAAATCTGCAAATCTATCAGGAGCAAGAGCCGAGAAACTGGCAAGATCCGCCATGTTGACTGTCACTGCTGGTCTGGCTGTGTGGTGTAGTTGGGGAGAGGGGGGTCTCCTGCTTGTGTATTTATGATGACCTTTGATAGTTCATTCCTTTGCTGTTGTGTGAATAACTGGGTTGGAATCAGAAATGTGCACAGATGTTTGCTTAAAACAGCACGATGGCTCACATCCAGCATGAATAAAAATCACATCCAACACAGCACACGGAACTTAAAACATCTTAATGTACGAGCAACACACTGCACTACATTGCCCAAAATGAACAAAAAGCAATATATATATGTCTATATGAGCACGTGCGTGTGTAGAATATACCTGCACATGCTGCTCTTCCTGGAGCCGGTGCTGCTGGGGGAAGAAGGAGGGGTCTGGTAGGACCAGCTATAGTCAGAGCCTTTCAGGTCCCGGATCACCTGCAGCAACACATAATCAAATGGTGATGAAAACGTGGGCAACATTGCGTTTACATGGGGGGGGGGGTGGGGGAATGTAATAGTTTAGGACTAATTCTAATAAATTACTGCTAATGATGACTTGTCTCTTCATTCCACCCAAAAAAGTTGTTTCTCAAGCTGTGCTGAGGGATACATATGAAGGGATGAATTGGTTTTCAAATTAGTTAGGTTAGTCACATTGTGGTGAGATTTTAACAGGCAGAGCCCCGGCCTACCTGTTGATCTTAGTCACAAGCCCAGCCGTACCTACTAAAAGACGTAAATCTTTAAAAGCGGGGCACAGATATGTAGTTTAATTTTTAGAAAAAGGTTATACAGTATAATGCAGTTAAAGAACTGGGCACTATAGTTTTAAGGAAATGTTACTCCAACAGGAATAAATAGTACATGTGTTGGAGGGAGTATTTACGGCACACGACTGGTGTGTAGGGATCAACTCAGAATAAACTACAGTGCCCTTTTTTTTATGGTTTTGTGACAACAGTGGAGGTCAATGACACAGAAAAGACTTTGAATAGACAGAAAATACATGTTAGTAGGAACAATGAACTGTTGGTTTACATTACATTTATTTAGCTGAAGCTTTTATCCAAAGCGACTTACAACCATGTGGATCCAACTACAGCTACGCAAGGGAGATTTGATTGTGATCCAAATAACTTGACCATCTCTGGAAATGTCAGATGGGTGCACCTGTGTTATTAGTAGAACTAGTAGTTTAACTAGTGTTACCTGCTCACTGGCGGGTGGCAGCTTGTGTGGGTCTTCACTCAGCACAGTGAGGTCATCAACAATGGCCTGTAAATGTGTTATCTCTCCCAGCATGGCAATCTCTACATTCTGGAGGGGGAAACGGGATGGATTGAATTAAACAGTTGTCACATCAACACCAAGAGCAAGCAAAGGAAAACGTGTTTTTAAATCAGTGCTATTTACACTTGTTTTCTACAACGCTAAATGTCCCTCACCACCACAGGCTGTAGCAGGTTAATGAATGTACAGTAACGTCCCCTCTCTTCCAGGAGAGCTCTGCGCACTGCCTGCTTCTCCGTCTCCTCCATCAGCAGGTACAAGTCACTGACATCCTGCATGGCACTGTCCAGCTGGGGGCGCAGGTTCCCCCGGCCTGTGCAAGGCAAAGCAAGGGTGCAGAGACACAGAAGAAGGGAGGGAGGATGGAGTGAAGAAGAAGAAGGGTGAGGGGGAGGTTGAGTAAAGATAGACAAGGGAGAGGAGGCAGAATGAAAGGAAATTGGGAATTTGATGATCGGGTGATAATTATGGAAGTGACATGATGGAAGAAAAGTGTACACAGTGCAGGGAGGAGGGAAAGAGTAAAATATGAGAGATGATTAGAACAAATAATGATAAACCGTTGTGTACCAGTGGTCAATACACGGAAACATTACACTCAAATGGTTCGTGACATGGGAATGAGAGGACGCTGAAACATGTCATCTATCATAAGTTGATGCAAAGCAACTGGTGGTGACTCAAAGGTCCTGAAATGGATGCGATTAGACACAAGAACGCAAACAGGGTCATTCAAGGCCGCATACCACAATGACACTAGATGATAAAGGAATTCAAAGGGATGGAAGAAGGATGCGATGAAGATGACCACGGAGATGCCAAATTCTCTGTTACTCTGATTGCATGATTTACACAGACATACACTGCCAGTGTAAAGCGTATAACACCCTACAGTGTACCTTAGCCTTTTTGGTAAAGACTGTCTGGCAGATAAGATGCCAAGAAACTGGCGGTTTATAACTATTTAAAAAAGAATTTAAAAAATGCAATGGCTACGTTTGAAACAGGTTTGGCACACTATCTGTATGCAAAAGACATGCAGAAATGTAAGACAAATACCGTATGTTCCAAAAACATTTTGGCATGTCACGGTAGAGAAAGCACAGGTGTAAATAAAAATTCATGAAAGCTGAATTTAGCATTTAGCTGCCCATGTGTTGTGCATGCTGGCTCAGTGTCACAGCTTATTGAGACACTTGAATAGAACAGAGTCATCGTTAATGTTATTGGCAACACCTGTGCTTTTCATGCTATGATCTAGGCCTATTCCAAAATGTATTACTTACATTCTTTAATGTTAGGATATTTACGATGAGTGCATCGCTTAAGGTTTGGCTCAAGGTATAGTAGTAATAGTAAGTGTTAGATGAGAACACACCACTCTCTTATCTATTTGCCATATATAAAGCTACCACTGGCAGCTGGTTATCTTAGCTTAGCATAAAGAGTGGAACTAGCAAGCTAGGTAGTTAATCCGTAACACAGCAGCATGTAGTCTTTGTATGGATTAAACAAAACAAACAAGATTCAGCGTGTTAACTTAATTAGTGAACGATTTTGTGACCTTAACGCAGAGCTAGGCTAGTTGTTTCTCCCCGTTTCCAGCCTTTGTGCTAAGCTAAGCTACGCTGGTGGAAGCTTCGTATCTAGCTACATGAGAGTGGTATCAACCGTCTCATCTAACTCACGGCAAGAAAGCGAATAGGCATATTTCCCAAAATGTCAATCTATTCCTTCCTTTAACCAAAAATGCTAAGACAGCACAGGGTTATCTTTGACTGGCAGTTTGACCTAAAGATGATTACGATGCTCATTTTGCAAACTGCCCCATGAAGTTCTCATACAGGGCAGAGGACAGCAGACATACCTAGAAGCTCTACAGCCAGGGGAAATAGCCAGAAAGAAATAGAGGAGGGGTGGCAGAACAGGCAGGGGGGTGGGGGTGAGAGTGGGGTGGAGAGACAGAAGAACAGGCAGTGTTAGCTGTATCAAATCAGGGCACAGTGCATGTTTATGACTAGCCGGCACCACTGGTGTAGAGTAAGTTCTGTATGAAAACAGGAGTTTAATTACAACCAGCAGTGGGGGATAATGCAAGCACAGCCAGGAAAGAAGATCATTTCTTTGATTTATAAGGTAGAAGTAGGCCAAAGCTGGAAAGGAACCTCTGAAATTGTGCCAGGCATTTTGATTTGATTGAGCTGTCATTTTTGTTTCTACACTGGACGTGGTGCCAGTTCAATCTGAATTATTGGTACAGAGAAGGGACCAGCGGCCAAGCAGACTTCATTAATAACGGACCTAAAACCTCAATCAAGGTTTTATCACAGGTTTGATTCACCAACAGCCTCTTGTCACTGGGGAAGGTTTTTCTCACCTTTTCTTGCTTTTTTCTGGAGTTTTATGGTATCTAGCGACTTCCTTTTGATTTCCTGCCGAGATCGCTTGTATTCTGTGGAGAGCAGGTCAAAGCAAAGACACATGAATTTCTGTCCAATGTATAGTGCATATTAACTTTGTGTTTCCTGGTTGTTCACCTTTGGCATGGTCTTTGTCCAGCTGATTAGCTGTCTTCTTCCATTCCTCTATCCTGTCCTGGAGTGGCGTAACCAGGCCTTCCATAAGAGCACTACAGCGAAGAGGAGACACAACATGAGAAGAGAGAGCGAGAGAATGAGGAGCATAGCAAATAGATTTATTTCCATGGCACAAAAGCACTTTGTGAGGAGTTGCAGAGTGAGAGGAAGGTCAACAGAGATGGCTGGGACCTAGGAGCACAATAATCCCCTCAGAGGAAGAGAGAAAATTGCAGTGGAATGGGAAAAAAAAACAAAAAAAAAACACAGGTGACCCTTACTTGGTGAAGAGGCGTAATTTTGTCTCGATGCTGCGGTGTCGCATACACATCCTTGTCAGAGCTGAGCCGACGTCCCTGGTCGCACCTTGGATGAGACGATAGGAAAAACAAACAAATTGTCACCTACAAGGCTGGCATTACAAATCACAGATGTGCCTCTTGACCTATAAATATTGCTTAACATAACATATCAGAAGGGCATTCTGAAAGGTCTAATTCTCTCTTGTCAGATAGATTACCAGGGTGTTTTTTTCCCTGCTGGAGAGGTGTTTCAAGCTGCAGCCACTAGGTGGACAAGTGGTGACTGTAAAAGCAGAGCCTATAAATGTCACATGTGTTTGGGGAAAGCAAATGTGACACAGTGCCTGAACACTCAAACCCCACACTCCTCATGCATTTTTCCATTTGACATTTCAAGATTGCGTGCATGATTCTCACCACAGTGTAAATAAACAGCTTGTGTGACTTGGTTACTGTACTATTCCACTCTGCTGAAGTGTAATTAAATGGAGGTTTTAGCCCCTTAAGGCCAGGCTGGCCCGCCGTCTCTGATGGTTCACAGGCCGGTGTAATGTGTGGCAACACTGATCCCGTTGTAATCTGGGCCATATAGGGCTAATGTTAGGGTCTCTCGCCACACACACAAAGGGAAAGAGAGGACAGGATTGTATTTGTGTTAATGAATGATTTTTGGAGTGCATGTGCACAGATTTGTGTGTGTGTGTGTGTGTGTGTGTGTGTGTGTGTGTGTGTGTGTGTGTGTGTGTGTGTGTGTGAGAGAGAGAGCGCTCTAACACACCTGTGGAACTATAGACCCCCACCC